>OZ022241.1:41655316-41665316 GCA_963978895.1 Erpobdella octoculata
TTGAATATGTATATATGTTTAAAAAATGAATATTAATATGTTTAAAAATTGAATATGTATATATGTTTAAAAATGAATATTAATATGTTTAAAAATTGAATATGTATATATGTTTAAAAAATGAATATGTATACGCGTATATGTTTAAGCATGAATGAATGTTTATACACGTTTAAGTATAAATGAATATTAATATGTTTAAAAAATGTTAATTTAAATACGTTTGAACATGAACGAAAATATATTTATTTATAAACATAGATTATTATGTATATAAAATAACATTTTATTTAATTTTTGATTTGATTAAAAAAAGTAATACATAACTCACAGATTCAGCCCTGGATATGGAACTCCTCGTCTTGGAGCGATACTGTCCAGCCAAGGACTCGGCAATGTCTGCTCTTGTCTCTGACTCTTCCAGTTCTTGCTGCAGCTTGCGGTACTTGCCCACGTTCAGGGCCGCTATCTCTTCCTGTAATGGTGGTGAGGATGATAAAGATGATGAGGATGATGACGACGACGATTGTGAAGAAGAAGATGATGATGATGGTGATTTGTATGATTGGTATGAATGGTTGATTTGTTTGAGCAATAACAATGACTGCGGTGATGATGATTATTATGACGGATCCAGGAAAAGGATGGGATATGCATCTCCCCATATAATCAACCAAACATGTTCAGAATTTTTTAAAGAAAATGACTAGATTCTTTGAATTTTTATGTGGAAAAGTACTTAGGACTACCCTCTCCTCTCCGGTTTTTTTGGAAGAATGCGTCACGGGACAATTTTTGACAATGGCCTACCTACACCCCCATAGCAGAAATGTTTGGATCCACCACCACCGACGATGATGATCATCATCATAACAATACTTTCTAGCATTTAACCATTCTTGTTATTTTAGATTCAGTAAAACTTACAGCTTCGAGAGCTTGTTTTTTATATCCTTGAACTTTGGCTTGTAACTTCTCTGCCAGTGCGTTCAACTTCTCATGCTCTTTCTGGCTTTCTTCCAATTGGAAGTGAAGCTCCTGTATTCTACAGCGAGGGAGAAAATTAATATTTATAAAGTTCATGAATATTTATAAAGTTCATGAATATTTATAAAGTTCATGAATATTTATAAAGTTCATGAATATTTATAAAGTTCATGAATATTTATAAAGTTCATGAATATTTATAAAGTTTATGAATATTTATAAAGTTCATGAATATTTATAAAGTTCATGAATATTTATAAAGTTCATGAATATTTATAAAGTTCATGAATATTTATAAAGTTCATGAATATTTATAAAGTTCATGAATATTTATAAGGTTCAGAAGTATTTATAAAGTTCATGAATATTTATAAAGTTCATGAATATTTATAGAGCTCATAAAAATTTATAAAGTTCATGAATAATTAATCATCAACAACACAGAAAGCCACACCCACCTTCTCTCTTGCTTGCGAATGACCTTCTGGGTCTCTGCTTGCTTCTGCTGTTCTTTCTCCGCCTCTTTCTCAGCTTCAGCTAATCGCTGCTCCAGGGCTACTATCTGCTTCTTGCCGCCTTGTAGCATTGCAGCTTCTGCTTCGTCCAGACGACGTTGTAACTCTTTAACCTAGGAACAACAATTTTTGGTTCGGTGGTTTCAATTTTTAGTTACAGACGTCTTTCTCTTAATATAGTTTATTTTATATAAATTTTCTCTGGTTTATTAGATACAATGCTAATTAAATGGCTAGTCAGTTTTTGACACAGATGATTCGTTACAGCCCAGATATAATTAACTTTCTTAAAATGAGAAGTTTAGAAGCAGAATTTAGTATGGGTAGCTTGAAAGCAGTGTTTTTATTTATATGCGACAAACCATTAACATCACAATTCCGATTCACAGCCTTCAAGCTGATGACTAACGATTATCATCAAAGTATCATTGATAACGAGACAAAACAAAACCTGATTTTCAAGGGCTCGTCTTAATTTCTCGATTTGCACTGAGTGATCCTGCTCTTGTCTGAGCTCGTCGGCTACTTTGGCGGCGTCGGTGACCGCCTTGCGGCACTGCTCCTCTGTCAGTTTCAGGCCGTTTGCCTTGTCCTCGATCTCCACCTGTAAGTAAAGTAATATACTTTAAATTGAAAATATTATAATATATATACAATAAAACAAATTTGTTTTCAAGATCTAGGACTTGCAATTTGGTCTACTTACGTGAAGGGTCTGAATGTCAAGCTCCAGCTTCTTCTTGCTATTGGCCAGCTGGGTGTTGCTTGCTTGAAGCTCGTTGGACAGGTCGGTGACCTTCTGGAGTTCACCGTCCTGGATTCGTCGATTTCTCTCGAGAACATCCATCTGTGCCTTGGCTTCTTCTAATTCGCCGCACAGTTGAGCAATCTGTAAAATGTCGAAGTCGTAATTTATTTTTTCGTTTTGACGCAATAATTTGAATTCAATACAAAAAAAAAACAATTAAATAACCCTTTTTTCGGCAATGGCGAAATCTTTGACGGCCATGTTCTTCTGCCTCTGCTCTTCTTCGAGCAGCCTCTGAACGTCTGTCGACTGCTGCTGAAATTTTTTGAAGTTCTTTTCAACATCGTTCTTGGCCTTGGTTGAGGCTTCGAGCGCCGCCTCGAGATCGTTGATGGCCTGCTCGAGTTTCTTCTTGTTCTTCATCGCCTCCATCTTGTGGCGAACCTCGGTCTCGATGTCCACTTGGAGTGTGTCGATGACACGCTGCTGGTTCTTACTGGATACGTGTGAGCATGAGACAAATAGTAGTTTAAGTTTTCTGATATCGCTTGAGTTTTAATTAATTTTTTATCTATAATCCCATAGTTACGTATTAATTTAACTTTTCACATAGTTTCCGTGCGTGAGTTGATAGTACCGCTGTACTTATGCATGTTTCCATCCTTGCCTGAAGACTTTCGCATCACTTAACAGTTGCTTTCTCACTTGATTGGACCGTTTTAAATTAAAAATCAATTCAGTCTTTCTGAAATCATATACGGTTCCTGACGACATCAGTTGGGTTTGAAACCAACTTTTCGTCTTACGGGGAGAAATCTCTTAACACTGAGCCACCAACTCATCTCTTTACATCTGATTCTTTTGACTCACTCTACCCTGCACTATTTCATAAACGAAATACCTATCGCACACTCCAACTGTAATACAATCGATCTACCAACCCGTTGATTTCGTAAACTCAGAACTCACCAAACGACTTCAAATTCTTCTTCTTTCTCAGCCAGTTTTCTGGTACTATCCTCTTTCAAGCTGGCTATCTCCTGGAGAGTCTGCTGTAACTTGCCCTCCTCTTTCTCTAGGGCCTTCTCGGCTTCCTCGAGGGTAGCATGGAGCTCGTCGCGTTCAGCTTCGATGCGTTTCGAGAGCTTTTCCAGCTCGTTGAATCTGTGATTTGACTGGTTGAGTTGATCGGTCAGTTCGAAGATTTCCTCTGTTCGGGGCATGAATAAATTTAAACGAGATAAAATAGGTTTAGGTGATTTACAGTTAATGCCAAAAAGTTTGTCGTGAGATAAAATAGACTTAGATGATTTACTGTTAATGCCACAAACATTGTCGTGAGATGAAATAGACTTAGATAGTTTACTGTTAATACTATAAACATTGTCGTGATAGTAGTTAAAGTAACAAAAGTTGAGAAGCCTTGTCTAAAAACTGAGTCTAACCAGACAGATTTTTGTTTTCTCTCCTCAGTCCATCGACAACTTCCTGAACTTCTTCCAGCTGAGACTTTGTCTTGTAGGCCTCGGCAGCACTGTTGCGAGCCTCTTTCTGGAAGTTTTCCAGCTCAACCTGCTGATCCTGGACCTTCTTTTTCCATTCTTCCATCATCTTGTCGAACTGCCTTTGGCGTTTTTCGCTCTGAGAGTTCATGGCCTGGAGCTGGTAATGAACACTTAAAGTTAACTAGAAATAAGCATAGCCTAACTATAGCACAAGGCAAGTAGCAATGAAAATGTTGAGTATAGAAGTGCCATAGCTTAGCTACAAACTTTTTCAAGATCAGCTTGGAGGGTTTGATTTTCAAGTGTGAGTCTGCTTTTAGCTTTTTCCATGCTCACAGCTTTGCTGACGACAGCTTCCAGCTGGGCCTCGCTATCCTGGATTCTAAAAAGTGAAAGTAAAAGAGAAATTGAATTTCAATTTAGTATGTGTTGCACTTACAAAATAAAAAGCAAAAATTGAAGATTTTTAATTCAAAAAATATTTACCTATAAGTTCAATCAACAAATAGCAAATATTTTCATTTGAGAAATTAACAGCTAAATAGCATAAACTATGGTGATTGTAATTTAACATGAATAATTAATTAATGGGTAATTAATTATTGACCTAGCTGTGATCATCATGAATAAACAATAAATTAATGACCTAGTTGCGCTCATTATGAATAATTAATGAATGACCAAGCTGTGCTCATCATGAATAATTACTTATTGACCTAGTTGTGATCATCATGAATAATTAATTAATGACCTAGCTGTGTTCGTCATGAATAATTAATTATTGTTCTAACTGTACTCTTTATAAATAATTAATTAATGACCTAGCTGTGCTGGTCATGAATAATTAATTAATGACCTAGCTGTGCTCATCATGAATAATCAACTAATAACCTAGCTGTGAGCTTCTTCTTGAGCTCTTCCACCTCTTCAGGCTTGATGTTTCCTTCCCCATTCTCAAACTTCTGTTTCCACATCGCCACCTCGTGTGCTAACTTTGACGTCTGTCTTTGTTGTTCCTCTTTCTGGTGTAATTCTTCATCCAGCTGCTCCTGCAATTGCTCGATAACCGACTGCAGATTCCTGTTGTCGGATACCAGCTTCGAGCGAACCACAGCTTCATCATCGATAGCCAGCTGCATAAATTAAAATTAAGATAAAACAAATTAAATTTTGATAATATATATTTTTCATCAAAATATTTAACTAAAAAAAGGTTTTCATATTTTTACTTTTAGCTCCTCGATCTGCTTCAAGCCGACAGCTTTAGTTTTGTTAACTAGCTGCAGCTGGGCCTCGGACTCTTCGAACCTCTTGATCAGCTCAGCATTGTCCGCCTGAAGACGCGACCTGCCCGTCTGAGCGTCGGTGAGTGACCTATGAAGATCTCCGAGTTGACCTTTCATCTCGTGCAGCTGACCCTCCAGCTGCTTGACGATCTTGTCTGAATAGGCCTGAGTGATGTAGCAAAGTTGGGTTAAGCTAAGCTCGCGAAGCGGGTAACTGAAGATGGCTGCTAAGTGCAGACGGACGTAAAATTACCTACTTTGTTTTTATTGGTCTGCTCGAGCTGGCCTCTCAGGTCTTCAATTTCAGTCTTCAATTGGCTTTTTTCTTTTTCTGCCCTGTTCAATATATTATAATCATTGTCATCGTCATCATCACCATCGTCGTCATCATTATCAACGTCATCATCCTCCTCATCATCATCACAACCACCACCATCATCATCATCATCACAATCATCAACAGAAGAATATCGTCGGAAACTGCGACACCAACTTTTGCCTGTTCCTCTGGACTTGCTCAAGCTGCTCTTGTAACTGGTTCATGGATTCCTGGTGCTTCTTGCGAAAAGACGAAAGCTGCGATTCGTTCTGGCTCTGGCATTCTTCCATCTCCCGTTGCAGCTTGGTAATGTCCATCTCCAACTTGCGCGTCATGTCTGACTATGGAGCAGAGTGAAATTGGATAAATATGTGGATTGAAAAGTCAGATGATTGATATGTGTTAGGAGAGAGACGTATAGGCCGATATTGAATGAATAAATGAATGAACGAACGAACGAACGAACGAACCAATGAATGAATGAATGAATGAATGAATGAATGAATGAATGAATGAATGAATGAATGAATGAATGAATGAATGAATGAATGAATGAATGAATGAATGAATGAATGAATGAATGAATGAATGAATGAATGAATGAATGAATGAATGAATTAATTAATTAATTAATTAATTAATTAATTAATTAATTAATTAATTAATGGATGGATGGATGGATGAATGAATGAATGAATGAATGAATGGAATGAATGAATGAATGAATGAATGAATGAATGAATGAATGAATGAATGAATGAATGAATGAATGAATGAATGAACGAACGAACGAAAGAAGGAATGTAGGGATGGATGTCTGGTGGATGTGGATTGATCTATAGGGTATATATAAAAATAAGATTATGTATGTGTGTGTAAATAACTTATGCGTTGCTACGCCATTCATCCGATCGTAATGAAATTTTTACACAAGCTTGAGAGTCAATGGAGGAAGGTTTTAACCAAAAAAAATTAAAATCGTTCACAAAATGAGCGGAGCGAAGCGGGAGAGTGAGCGGGAACTGTATATATACATATACACATACATATACATAAATGAGCGGAAACGGGAGCGATAAAGCGACCGGGAACGGGAGAGCAAGCGGGGAAGGAAACGGGAGCGAGAAAGACAAACATTAGAAAAACCCCGGGCAACGCCGGGCACCCCGCTAGTTGATTGATAAACACAGATAGCATGATACACGATAATTGGACTGATGGAAAAACGGATGAATCAGCCAAGATGACGGTATGGATGAACAATTAGATAGATGGGCGGACAGATGGTAGCCAACCTGTCTCCTGGACGCTTCCGTGCCTTCCTCGAGACGTTCAGTAAGGATCGTAATGTCGTTCTGCAACTCGTTCCTCTGCCTCTCAGACTGTATGTTACCGACAGTAATTTATTTCTAAATGTTATTATAATAATGAGATATGAATTTGGTAATAATGAGCTATGAATATGCTAATAATGAGCTATGAATAGGCTAATAATAACAACCTATGAATATGCTAATAATTAGCTATGAATATGATAATAATGAGCTATGAATATGCTAATAATTAGCTATGAATATGCTAATAATTAACTATGAATATGATAATAATGAGCTATGAATATGCTAATAATGAGCTATGAATATGCTAATAATTAGCTATGAATATGATAGTAATGAGCTATGAATATGATAATAATGAGCTATGAATATGCTAATAATGATCTATGAATATGCTAATAATGAGCTATGAATATGCTAATAATGAGCTATGAATATGCTTATTTATTCATGAATTTGTTTCTATTTAAATAAATGGTTATTTACATTTATATTTTTATTCATAAATCTGTTATATATCAATTAAATATTGGATGTATTAAAAAACAGTTTCGACTATCGAATCTACTTCTGGATTCAAATTGACAAATCACAATCAGATATTATGTTATTATAGGATAAATTTGGTTTAAATTGTATCGTATAAAATTGAAATATTATAAAAAGAATCATTAAGAGATCCATCATATTAAAACAAAAAAACATTTAATTATTTTAAAAAAGTAAAAAAGAATTCTGTTTTTCAAACCTTCAGCCTTGAACTTCTTTCAAGATCCAACTCATCTTCGAGTTCTTTTATTCTCGACTGTGGTCAATTTTAAGTTAAAAATAAATTAAAAATCTGATTTAAAAAAATTAATTTGCACTTAAATAAATATATAAATAATATAAATATACATATAAGAATTTAAGAATTATTGAAAGTTAATTCGTTTTTATTTTCTTCTAAAAGCTTAACCCTAAGAGAAGAAGTTTATTTTAAGCTCTATTTCTATCATCATCATCATCACCACTCTTTGTGAGCTGATTTACTAATTTAATTCTTGTAGCGAAACTTAATAAAAAAAAGAAAAAAGTAACCACTTAACACTTTTTTTGCAGTTTGTAATTTTCTTTTTAAACTTTTCTATTTATATAATATCATTCCAAATTAGAAGGAACAACCACAACCTAATAGTGGCTACGTGAAATTTTTAAGTGGCTCGTATTAAAGGAAGAGCGTGCAAATTAATGAAGTCATTCTATTAACGTAACAAAATTTTTATAATAATTAAAAAGTAAACGCGTATTTACTTATTAATTAATATTTTTTCTCTAAAAATATTTCATAAACTGGCTACTACTAACATCATAAAGCATTCTAAGACCGGGAGAAGTTATGTTGGACGTATCCAGAACCTTTTTGACGGCCGAACTGCGCTCGCTACTTAGCAGACCGCTATAGATGTCCGACGCTCCACCACTACCGCCACTCTTAGTGGTGGTAGTCGTAATGCTGTAGCTCATAGCGCCGGCGTCGCCGGACGCTCCTGAAGTCTTAGTGGTCGTTGTGGTAGCCGAGACGTGTTTCGGCGGCGCAACTTTGCTGAGTTCGCTTTCGAAAGAGGAGACGTCGTCGAATTTTCTGGAAGTCGTGACGACTGTGGCGCTTGCAGCATCAGCAGCTGCAGCTTTTTCGACGTCAACTTTGACCTTTTCATCGGCGGCGACAGTCGCGATTGAAGCTTCGGCGTTGGCGGCAGCGATGACGGCGCTCGTTTCGACGGAGTCGGAGCTGGCGACTTCTACAGCTACAGCTGACTCGACGGCCGTGGAGTCGGCTGTAGCTGACTCGTCAGCCGAAGACGTTTTTGAAGACTTTTTCTTCTTTTCCGACTTGACTACGGCTAATTCTTCTGAGATGACAGCCTCGCTTCCATTTGGAACGGCTCCGTCTTCGCTGGCGATTTCAGACTTCTTTGGTTTAGGCATGTTTTCTTCGGTTAAATATTTAAATTAAACGATAATTTCGTAAAACTGATAATCCTTGAAATCCTTGAGCCTGTCCTGAAATAATTAAATAAAAACTTTCAGCTATGTACATAACAATATAAATAAACAACAAGTATTATATGCATGTCGAACTTTAAAGTAGGCTCATATTATGCTGTTTTAAAATACGGTTTTATTAATGTTTACTTGAATATAATTTGAACTGTTTCATTCACTTTCAAAAGCTGTAAAACTTCCCGTTGCTGTTAGTTTGTAAGTTTGTAGCAAAACTCAATAAACTCAAGAACGTTAGATGCAGCAGCAAGCAAGATTTTGAAAGCTAAACATCGCAAAGACTACAATGTTCTACCACTACTGCATCATCATCATAATCACCACCACCACCACCACCACCACCACCACCACCACCACCACCACCACCACCACCACTACTACTACTACTACTACTACTACTACTACTACTACTACTACTACTACTACTACTACTACTACTATTACTACGGCTGCTGCTGCTGCTACTACAACTACTACAACTAACACTTCGGCCTTTTAATTTGTAAAAAGTTTACTACAAATCAAGCACAATATTTCAAGTTGACTTTTAAATATTTCAGTTAGAAGTAAAACAAAACTTAACTAACTTTAATTTAACAGAAATTCGTTCCAACTCTAACAGAACCAGCAAGAAGTACCAGCCGACCGTCAAGACTAAGAAAAAGTGAAGAGAAAGCGTTCCACAAAGCGAGAACACTTCTTAGACCGGTTGGAGTATTAATAATACCTTCACCAGCATCGTACCGCTAGCTACATGGAATAGGAAAGCGCATTCCATGTCTGAATGTACCTGCGTTTATAATTGCATAGAAATGTATATGCTCATGTTAGACACTCGTTTCTCGTTGTATTTAGAGGCGATGCTTAAGAAAAACTTCAAAGACAAATAACCGAGAATATTTATTAACGCATCTCGTTCTAAATATGATTCTAAGAAACAAAAAAAAAAGAGAAATAATTTTATTTACATTTAATATTTTGCCATTTCGTTTGTGAAAAAAATATAGGCATAGCAAAATGTTACATTTTTGACTAATTTTGAGTGAAACCAGAGCATGGTTATTGAACCTATGTCTTAGAAAAAAGCTGTTCATCATTTTCATCAACAACGTATTATAATAAATCTTTAAAAATAAATAATCAGTTAGTCATGTTATGTATGTGTATTATTATTATGACTAGCAAGTTAATCGTTCAAGCGAGAGCAAATTCATATAGCGCTTTATCTGAAATTGTTATCGCACGGCATCATCATTG
>OZ022241.1:41670316-41690316 GCA_963978895.1 Erpobdella octoculata
GTTTACTTACTAGTGTACACTCCCATCATTTAGGAAAGACTGAACTGAAATACTAAAAACTTCTGTTGAAAGTCATTATCATCTGTATTACCATATGTTTTCTATTATTATGCATTTATAAACAAACTCATTAACGCGTTAAGATCATCTATAAATATTACGAAAGAAAATCACATAGAGTATTTGTTTGATCCTTTGGTTAAACTTGTTATAGTTATACTAGTTATAGTAGTCTTCTTTTAGCAAATAGCCATAGTTTCTTTTCTGTTTTTAATGAAGGCTCTACACAGTACTCGTTAATTTATGACTTTACGGTATTGCTAACCCACTAATTAGTTAATACAATTAATTTATTACTTATAGATATTTTTAAATTCTAAAAAAACTGATTTTAATTTATTTTTCATTCAAGCTTCTACACAAAATTCTCCATGAGGAAAACATGAGCACATCGGCGAAGGTAAACGCCGTGGCCGCGTCTCTCTCCGCCTACATGAACGTCAGGTGCGCCTTCCCGGAGGAAGAGAAGTTCCAGTCCAGCGTTCCGATCAGACTCTTCTACCTGTTTGTCTTTTTTTTTGTGATTTGTTCTGCTTGTATTTCTTTGTATATTTTTTATGCGTTCGAATGCTGTAAGAAACGTTTGTTGCAAGAACATTTGTTGTAGCAGAAACATTTGTTGTAGCAGAAACATTTGTTGTAGCAGAAACTTTTGTTGTAGCAGAAACATTTGTTGTAGCAGAAACATTTGTTGTAGCAGAAACATTTGTTGTAGCAGAAACATTTGTTGTAGCAGAAACATTTGTTGTAGCAGAAACATTTGTTGTAGCAGAAACATTTGTTGTAGCAGAAACATTTGTCGCGGGAATATTGTTACAGAAACATTTGTTGTATGGACATTGTTGCAGAAACATTTGTTGTAGGGACATTGTTGCAGAAACATTTGTTGTAGGGACATTGTTGCAGAAAAATCTTTTGTAAGAACATTGTTACAGAAACATTTGTTACATGAATATTTGTTGTAGAAAGTTTGTTGTATAGTTGATGTATATTTATTGTAGTGCAAATCTGTTTATAAATTTCAACTTTACAAATTAATATTAATTTTTTGATTTTCATCTTTCACTTTTTAAAATTAAATTAAAATTTTTGTTCAGAAAATGTTTTGAAGTTTTCATCAACAATACAACGCCCCCTGAACATGACCCCGACCTTCGTACCTCCCTCAGCCTCCTTCACGCCCTGCTTCGGGCAGGCTCCAGCAGAGCCTTGACGGTTGGACTTCCTTTGGATTCCTCCTATCTGAGGTCGTTGGATGAAATCTCTCACAACCCTTGGGACCACCCTGTACTTGGTGCTATTTTGAGGGGCCAAGAAGTGTCCGAAGGTGAAGGTGAGAGTGGATACTTGGAAAAACTAGTAATGCTGATTAACATACATAATTTCTGATGTCTGTATGTATGTATGTTTGTATGTATGTGTATGTTAGAACTTTGTCTAAAGCCGGTAGGTGGCGCTGCAATCGCGAAAAAACAGTAATTATATACATTGCCATTTAAACAACTCTGTCACTTATAGCTAGTGATTATGATAACGACGATTTTTATGTGGTAGCAGTGAAAGTTTATTTCTGGTTTGAAGTATTTGATTGAGATGATATTTTTTTGCTACAAAATGATTTTTGAATATATATATATACATATATATAATTTTTTTAATATTTTATTTCTTTCTGTTCATCCGCATCTTTCCGTCCGACACAGCTCTCGACTTTCTGACGGTGACGGAACAAGCGGAATCGTTGCGGGTCCGACTCAAGTTCATCATCGAGTCGGACAGGCTCGACATGGCCCACAACTTACTCAAATGGGCCGTGAGGCACCCGGTCGTTGCCAAGGACGTTTCTGTCATCCTCCTGCTCTTGCACATCACCTGCCATTTCGGCTTCGGCGGCTGTCGCGGCGGCGGTAAGAGCCCGGCGTCGAACGGAGGCGGAAATTTCAACGGCCCGTCGGGCGACGAGGGTTTTTATCGGGAGGACGCACCTTCCGATGCCGGGTACGACGGTTCCGTTCTCGGCCGCGACGAGCTGAGCGGCAGCCGTGGTCAACTCTTACGAGATCCCATGCTATGTGCTACTTCTGATTTTCTGGCTTTTGATGACGAGTTCAACTCGAGAAAGAGAAGTCACGCTTCGTCGAACGACGACGTCACCAGCAGTTGTTACGGCAACCTCGAGCATTCTCCGAAGAGAGTGAAAGTCTCGGAAGATTGCCGCGATTCGGGTCGTGTCGGCACCTCGCTGTATGAGAGATTGCAGGGCGATAATAGTCATCTGACGGGTCAGGTGTATGGGGGTGCCAGTATTCCTGTAGAAAACAGTGCAAATCTTGGCACCGGTTGCTACTCGACCGATCTCAGGAATCCTAACGTCTACACTTCCGTTGTCAGGTGCACTTGTGGAAGCTGTTTGAAGAAGCAAGATGAATTCTTTGAGTTGGTTAGTTATTTTGTTTTTTATTCATTTGATGAGTTTAAATTGAAATAATAATAATTATTTGTTTACGTTTGAAATTTCAAATACACGTGCGGGTGGCAGGTAAAACTGTGGTCCCACATGCCTCTGCGTCTTTCCCGACGTGCTGCTAATGTTACGAGAACTTTATTTTAATTTATCGCTAAACGTCGTGAATGTTTCAAGAATCGATTCTATTTCCTTTCTTCTTCTTAAAAGTGCTCCAGAGTCCCAGTTCAGATTGCCATTCAAATATTCCACATGGCCGGATACGGGTTTCTGGAAATCCCCGGTCTGTTCCAGAGATACCAGCCGATCGTACTCCGGACTCTCCTGCTCATCGTCTGGGAGAGGGGCGAGATTTCAGACATGTCCAAATTAGAGGTTTATTTCATTTTTCTTTTTCTTTTTATTGTCAAAGCATTTAAATTAGATTTTTGTGTGTATGAATTATTTAATTATTAAAACACTTTATTATTATTATTATTATTATGGATTTTTCATTCCTTCTGGATTTTTTCTCGTTCAGATGCTGCTAGGAAAATGGCTGGACACAGAAAGAAACACCCCGGGCAGGGTCGGGAAGTTCCAGTCCGCGGACTGCTCCGGCAAGATCGGTTTCGGCTCCGACGTGGCATCATCGATGTCGCCCGACGTCGACAGCAGCAGCTGGAAAACGAAATTCAAAGAGAGCCTCGACTCGCCCCCCGTCATCAGCCCCGGCTGCACATTCAACGGATTCGCCGGGGGCAGTCCGGAGGAGGTCTACGACGGGGGCGGCGGAGATTGCCAGGGACGGGTCTGGAATTCGGGTTTTTCTAATCACTGCAGCGGCGGTAGCGGTGGTGTTTGTGAGGATAGAAATGATGACTGGTTGATGGAAATGGTCAAGGTATTGGTCGATAGTACCGGTCACGGTCGGGTCTGGCAGAAGATCATGCTCGTTAAGAAGATAGTTTATGAGGTTTTTTTGAATCATTTTTGTCATTAATAATTCAGTTGTTTTATTTCAAATAATTTTTCAATGGCAAAGTTTATGAGGCTTGAATCATTTTTGTCATTAATAATTCAGTCGTTTTATTTCAAATAATTTTTCAATGGCAAAGTTTATGAGGCTTGAATCATTTTTGTCATTCATAATTCAGTTATTTTATTTTAAATAATTTTTCAATGGCAAAGCTAAACTTCTTTAAATTTATAATTCAAATACGCCCCTACAGTACAAGACGAAACACCTGAGGCCGTGCGGCCTCATCTTATTGGACGCCCTGAAAAAGGAGAGATTCCGACACTGCGTACGACGGTCTGCGTCTCTCGTCAGCCATTCGGAACCGGCGAATACAGACGAGGATGAGACGAAGGACAACCTGTCGATGTTGTGTCGCGTCTTTGTCGACGTGGCGAACCTGTGTGGCAGGGCGGACATTGCTCTGGTTGGTTGAAATATTATTAGGTCAGGGGTCGGGGTTGGGTAATCATAAAGGTGTAGCATTTGGAAAGATTTCGGGTAACTGTGTAATCCTAACCCGCAGTTTTCTGGCGCCTCTGAAGCTCAGCAACTGGCGCATCTAATCGAATGTTATTTTAGCATTGTTACTATATAAAGTGATTATACAATCTGACCAAAGACAAAAACATTTCTTTTTTTTTTAAATTTCAGTCCTGCTTCCTGTCGTCTGCTTACCTGCAACCGAGCAACATGAGCTTCGACTCGATCAAGAACCTCTTCCTCAAAAGCGAGCGGACGAAGAAAAAAACGGAAGAAGAGAAAAGAAGCTGTAAGCTGAGTTGTGTTTTTAAAAACCAGACGAATTTCATCGTGATCATTTGTCACACTCGGTTCGCCGTATGTGACGTTTGGTCTCGTGTATATTTATAAGTGATTTCGTATCAAAAAACGAACCAGGTCACCTGACTCCGTCGCCGTCCCGCTCCAACCCCAACGACGTGCAGCCTCTTCTCACGAAATTTGAATTCTTGGAGAGCCTCCAGAGTCCTTCGCTGTTTGTAGAGGACACACGGCATCATCAGTCGGGGGAGAAAACCGGGGCGCTCCCTGCGGGCATCGACGAGATCCTCGAGGAGGCCAGAGAAATGGTGGAAAGGCTGAGGGACAGGAGGTGGAGGGTCGACGGGAGCTGGTCCGAACTGGAACAGCTGATGGAGAGGCACTACAAGAGGTGCGGCTGGATCTGGGATTCAAAGAGAAACTCCTTCAGAAAAATCAGGTGGGTGTATGTTATGATGATGATGATGAGGAGGAGGAGGATAGGGTTGATTTTTATGATGTGATAAATTTATCGATAGCATTAAGGCTATCATAAAGACATAGCTGTCACAAGTATCGGTCAGAAATACGGGTCGTAAAATATAACGGTTGACAGCCATTTTTTAAGGCTCGTTGAAACTGGCTGTTTCTTTCGAGTGCGATATATAACTGCCGTTAAATCGTATGATGATTTTAAACAAACCCAGGTACAGGAAACTAAAAGAAGTTGCTACAGCTGAGAACTCCACGAACAGGTTCAACGACAAAAATGCGGAGTTTCACGACCGGCCAATCCAAAATCACAAAAATTCGCTTTCTTCCGAAGACCAAAACACGGCAGCCACAACCAGCAGTGCAGAGGCGCAGCCGGTCGCCGAGGCTCCGAGGACGAAGCGTAAATACACGAAGAGACATCCGAAGTTTCTCAAGAAGCTCCTACGAGAAAAGGAGCAACAGCTGGAGAAAGCCCATAAAAAGTCTCGCAAGTCGTCCGACTGCGAGTTCACGCCCGGAAACAACAACGACGACCGAAAAAAGAACGGCGAAAAGAGGAAGTACACTCGAAGGAAGGTCGCCGACGTCGAACCGCCGTCCGCCGCGCCGGAAGAGGTCATCGACCCGCCGAAGAGACGGAGAGGAAGAAGTTCGGCTCAGCAGGCTCCGTCGTCTTCTTCCACCTCTTCAACTTCTCTTGCCGTTCGCAAGCAGAAGTTAAAGGAGAAAGTCATGCAGATGAAAGTGGAGAAGGAGAAGAATCGCGCCGTGGTTCGGCGACGGGAGGAGGAAACTGCCACGGTGGCTCAGACGACGACTTCGAGTCCGCCGGTTGCCGCGGACACCGGGGGCGACTCCGCCTCTTTTTTCAGCGTTCCAGGGCTGCTCTGTTTCGCCGACAGTGCAATCGACTCCTTGAAACGTTTCTTGGAACCGCCTTCCTCTCGTCCGGAGTGGGAAGTCGGAGATCCGACTCAGAAGGGACGAGATTATTTCGTCGAGGATGGATTTTTCGGCGACAACAGATCATACGATCTCCAATGCAACGGCGACAGCCAGAGTAGAATCGATGACGAAAGTGCATGCTCGGCATTGCTCGGCGCTGAAAAGTACGGCGACGACATCTTTGGCGAGAGCGCCGAAGACTTTTGCTCCGACATCATCGCCTACAGCGATCAAGACATCGAGGAATTTCAGTCCATCATCGCAAAGACTTTCAACGGCTTAAACAACGGCTTTAAAATGACGGACGTTGCGTACGGAACCAGTTTCGACCTCGTCGACGGCGCCGACGTGTTCGACGGCATCGTCGGAAACGGAAATCTCGAAATTCTCGACGGGAACGTATGCAACGTGATGACATCTCTGGGAGACTCGGCCGGGCCTGATGTCGCCGATAAAACCTTAGAAGTCGGTTGTCCCGACGAGATGAGCTCGTTCTACGAGGAGGCGAGAACCGATGAAGCAGTGAAAATTCCGACCGAAGACACCATCGAGAGAGAAAAATCGGACGACGATTGCCTCTCTTACGTTCCTCTGGAGGAAGAGCCGATCAAGGAGACAGAGGAAGCGATCATCGATAACCTTTGCGTCGAAGGAGCCGGTGACGTTAGTGATGCTCTTTTCGAGACGTCGAAAGAAGAGTTTATCGACGAAGCCAACTTCCCGGGAGAGCAACAGAGGGATGAAACGAACGAGACCGATGTCGTGACGTCAGAAGAGAGGACCGAAGGCGAGGACGTGTCTGTGGCCGATGACGTTCGTTTAGATACTTTAGATGTTTGTTTGGACGCTGGAAAAGTCGAGATTTGCCATTCGGTGGATGACGTTCTGATCAGTGATGGCGACGGAGGGAAACAGTTTGGAATGGAATCGGTCGATGAAACGATATTGGCGTCTACGGAGACTCGGACAAACGGATCGGAAGAAGCTGGCGGCTGTGATGTCTTGAAAGAGTGCGACGACGTTGCTGAAAAAGAAGCGGAGGAGAACGACGCAAAGTGTGTCTCCGTCGATGGTGATAGAGAGATTTCTTCGTGCGAAGTTCTGCACGACGTTCAGTCGGTTCCTCGTGAGGAGAATAGAGATGACAGAGAGGAGTGTATTTATCCCGTCGGATCCGATGATCATTGTAGTTCGGTCGTCGAAAGCAAACATGAAGAGGAAAAAAACGACGACGTTGCCGAAAAAGAATCGGCCAAAGAATTGTCGTGCAGAGAAGGAGTGGAGTCCGAAGAGCAAAAAGATGTCGAGACCGGTCTGGTTCGTTCTAACAGCGGAACTGTAGATTATGAAACCTGTTTGGATCCTGCCAGCAGCCTCGTTAGTAATTATAACGACTCCACCAGCTGTTCCACCGGCGGCGTTTCGTCGGAGTGGAATGCCAACGTCACGAACTGCCGGGATTCGAATAATTCGCTATTGACAAACGTGCCGAAGAAACGCGGTCGCGGCCGGCCGAGAAAGAGCGAAAAGTTGAGGACGAATCAAAGTCACGAGGCAGACGTGAAACTGAAAGGCCAGGTGACCGTGAAGTTGCCCCGTTTGAACCTGGAGAGTATCATGCTGCGACGGAAGTGCTTGGTAGTCATAAAAAGGGTCGACCACGACGTTTGTAACGCGTCGACTTCTACTTCGACCCAGTTGTCGTCGGTGTCGTTCATCCCGCTCTCGTCACCGTCGTCTCCGAAGTTGAAGCCCTCGCTTTCCAAGTCGACGTCGGACGAGACTCCGACGTCGTCGTCATCGTCTTCGACGCATCTACACGGTGCAGTTACAGTTTCGATACCTGTTGGCATTCCCGTCGGATGCGACGCGACGTCGGCAGAACCGGCATCGACACCGTCGTTGGTTTTGTCTGCTACTTCCGTTGCGTCGAACAGCCCGGGAGCATTTCCTACAAAGCACAAGTTCGCGTCGTCGACTCCGGGTTCGTCTTCGACGTTCTCCATGTCGGTCACTTCGTCGTCATTGTCGTCGCTTCTTGCCGTGTCCGTCGCGAGCGTCTACAGGAGTATACCTCTCGTTCCAGCGTCATCGCCACCGTTGTTTACGTGGACTCCGTCATCGTCAATGGCAGGCCCGTCGTCGCAGGCATTTCCTCCGTCATCGTCGATGCCATTTTTCCCGCTGGGTTTAACCGCTGCGACCAGCCCCGACGTCACGAGATCGGCATCTCTTTCGCATTCACCGCCGTCAACGACATCTCCGACAATCTCACCGTCTTCATCATCGTCGCAGACTCTTCCGCCACAGCCGACTTCTTCAGCAGCATTCCTTCTCGTACCTCCCGTCCTTGTACTCTCTCCGTCACGTTCGACGCCTGCATCCATACCGTCATCTCCGCCATCTCCATCTCAACCTTCAGTAACATCGTTACCATTAATGTCATCACGTACATTGCAATCAAGCTTATCATCGTCGTTATTTATATCGGTTGCTTCAATGTCATCAGTTGCATCTGTTGCTTCAACATCATCAGTTGCATCTGTTTCTTCTATATCATCAGCTGCATCTGTTGCTTCAATATCATTAGCTGCATCTCTTCATTCGATACCATCAGTTGCATCTGTTGCTTCAACATCATCAGCTGCATCTGTTGCTTCAATATCATTAGCTGCATCTCTTCATTCGATACCATCAGTTGCATCTGTTGCTTCAACATCATCAGCTGCATCTGTTGCTTTAATATCATCAGCTGCATCTCTTCATTTGATACCATCAGTTGCATCTGTTGCTTCAACATCATCAGTTGCATCTGTTGCTTCGACATCATCAGTTGCATCTGTTGCTTCAACATCATCAGTTGCATCTGTTGTTTCAACATCATCAGCTGCATCTCTTCATTCGATACCATCAGTTGCATCTGTTGCTTTAATATCATCAGCTGCATCATTTGATTCAATATCATCATTTGCATCTGTTGCTTCAATATCATCAGCTGCATCTGTTGCTTCAATATCATCAGCTGCATCTGTTGCTTCAACATCATCAGTTGCATCTGTTGCTTTAATATCATCAGCTGCATCATTTGATTCAATATCATCAGCTGCATCATATGATTCAATATCATCAGTAGCATCGGTTCATTCATTATCATCAGCTTCATCAGTAGCTTCAATATCATCAGTTGCTTCTGTTGCATCTTTTGCTTCAATATTATCAGGTGCATCTGTTGCTTCAACATCATCAGCTGCATCTGTTACTTTAATATCATCAGCTGCATCTGTTCCTTCAATATCATCAGTTGCATCATTTGATTCAATACCATCAGCTACATCTGTTCATTCATTATCATCAGTTGCATCTGCTGCTTCAACATCATCAGCTACATCAGTAGCTTCTATATTATCAGGTGCATCTATTGCTTTAGTTTCATCAGCGGCATCAGTTTCTTCAATCTTATCAGTTGCTTCAACATCATCAGTTGCACCTGCTATTTCAATATCATCAATTAAATCTGTTGTTCATTCAATATCATCAGTTGTATCTGTGACTCCAATATTACCAGCTGCATCTGTAACTTCAATATCATCAATTGCTTTAATATCATCTGCTGCTTCAATATTACCAGCTTCATTTGTTCATTCAATATCATCAGCTCCATCTGTCGCTTCAAAATCTTCAGCTGCATTAGTAGCTTCAATATCATCAGCTGCATTTGTAGCTTCAATACCATCAGTTGCGTCTGTTTCTTCAATCCCATCAGCTGCTCTTGTAGCTTCAATATCATCAGCTGCTTTTGTAGCTTCATCAACATCAGCTGCATCTACTTTTTCGGCATCATCGAATACGTCATGCTTGTCATCGACGTCCTACGAATCTGCATCGGCCGACACATCGGGTCACTGCAGCAATCTTTCAGCACTGCCAGAAAGAAGTACTTCTCCATTTGACTTGCAGCAACTGTCGTCATCATCTCCATCTCCTTCATCGAAACTGCAGCTAACTGCACCGGCAGCTTCCAGTGTTACACACTCTCCTGCTGCTGCTGCTGCTGCGAATGGTACACTTCCGAATTCAGTCACGATCCCGAGGAATGACGCATCTGTTTCTGTCGACGACGCAACTGTCGCTGCTGCCGTCGATACGACCGCGTCGCCGGACGACGTAGTCGTTGCTACGGAGACGGCTACGGACGCGAGGACGGCAGCACCCTTTCCGTCGACGACATCATCTCTCGAAATTCAACCTTGTGTGACTTTGTCAGCATCTTCACAGTTATCATCAGCAGGAATGCAGTCGGTGCCGGAATCGGTCAATGCTTCCCTGCTGCCAACAGTAATTCATCATCCGCCGCTACCTCCGGCGCAACCGGCATTACTTCTGTCGCCACCACAACCAGTCGCTTTATTGCCATCGTTTCCAGCACCGCCGTCTCGAATGCTTCCTCTCGTCAGTCCCTTTCTTCAATTCTTCCCGTCGTCAGATGATGGAAATCTCATAACGACGGAAATTCCCGCGCTTTCCTTCGCCGAAGCCGGAGAGTCGGATCTCGGAAACGCTTCCGTCGCTTCTCTTTCTAGCCGATTCCTCGGCGAAGATGTTTTTATGATGAATGCTCCAGCGGCGAACGAGCCAGACGTTGTCCCTCACGGAGATTTCAGCCCGGAGCCGCCGATCGACGAAATGACGATGTCGTGCGGAGAATCTCCGGAGGAAGAGAATATTCTTGTGGAAGTCTCGTGTGCTAGCTCGCTAGACGAAGAACTACGACCAATCGAAGAGTCATCTGATGCGGAGACGAACGAGGCTGCTTCCGATCATGCAGAATCAGCTGACGGAAGACTACAAACGAGCCGGGACTGCCACGTGGAAAAAAGCATTCCCTTTTCCGAGGGAGATGTTTTCATCGGCGAATCCGCTTGTGACGACGACCCGGAGGACGGAGAGAGCCGAGAGTCTGCGGTCGAAGACCCTTTTGTTGTCGAGTCTGATCTCGATATTGATCTTGAAGTAGAAATTCCTTCACCAGACGAGGAGGCGTGTGTCGACGACGCGACAGAAGACCAAGAAAGAGAGATAGAACTGATTGTCGATGAAAACCTGTCGGTTGAATCTTCTATTTCGCACCCTTCGACCGAGGAGAACAAATTCGTTACCGAGGAAGCTGCTTCTGTCCTCAGCTCTCGTGTTGACGGCGATCAATCGGGCGGAAGGCCGCGCTCGGGTCGAAATTCTCCCGATTACGAAGACATTTTGATCGCGGAGGAAGATCTTGACGTAGAACCGACCGAAAGAACACTGGAAGTAAGACGGGACTCTCCGACGGAAGAAACGCATCGTAATGTTAAAGCGAAGGATTTCGACGGAGAATCGGCCGAGCGGAGACTGCAGGACGTCAGGCGCAGTTTTCTCGGAGACGAAATCGAGGAGGTTGTTGTCAAAGTGGAAGTCACTGATTTCGAGGAAGAGTTTATCGATCAGAGTGCTTCAGCAGGTCAGAGCCAACCGGTGGAAAAAAACGACTTTGTCACTCTGGATGTTAGCAGCTGCCTGAATGAAACTGATGATATTATCACGAAGCCATCTGATAATCTACTAGAAATAAATGGAGACGACCCCGGTAGAGACTGCACTGGTAGTACAGGGGCTGAGCTGGAAATTGAGGTGCTCGTCGGCAATTCTGAGCCCGAGGAAATCGACGAAGAAATCGTAGACCGGGATAAAGACGATGCGCTCGATTGTGATAGCAGTCTAAGGAATGATTTCTATTCAGAAGATAACGGTTTCGACATGCCGGTCGCAAAAGATGACGACAGCCAGCTCGACGATCGCGAGATTCCACCGGTCGAAATGACGGTCGACTTGGAAGAGAACGACTGTGATGATGATGATGATGAGAAAGAAGAAGATAGTGATGCTAATGGAGAAGAGATAGAAGGTTATGAAAAAGAAGTCACCGACGATGAAGAAGAAGATGAAAGCGACGACGACGTTTTATACTCGCTCAACGACGAAAACGGCACGGACGAAACGACGACCAAACACTTTCTCTTCTCTAACACTCCGTCACCGATACCGTCTACCCTGTCGTATGACCTTCGCCCCGTTCTTCCGGGTCCCGCCTCCACGTCCTCGTCATCGTCCTCGTCTTTCGCTCGATGGACTTCTGCGTCCGCACTCCTGGCGACTTCCCTGTCCGCGGTGTCGCCGAATTCTCGGACGAACACCGTCAAGAGCAGGTTCCACTCCAGGAACCTGACGTCGGTCTTGTCCTGCCTGAAGTGCGGCCACCTTTTCGACAATCTCCACCAACTGGAACGACATCTGATGGTCTACCATCCGGTCCCGTGAAGAGCGGTTTTCGAACTCGTCGTGATTTTGTAGGCCGTTTTTAGATTTAATTCTTTTGTTTTTCTTCGTTAGAGTTCGTTAATTTTTTTCAGTCGTCCGATGTTATAGTTGACTGTATCGCTTCAGTTGTCTGTAACGTTTCAGTTGTATAAGATGTTTCAGTTGTCCGATGTTTCAGTTGTCTGTAATGTTTTAGTTGTCTATAATGATTCAGTTGATTTGTTTCACCCAGTTCGTTTACCCAGTTTGTTGACGAAAATACTTTTGAGATTCGAGACGAGGTTGATAAAGTAATCGCGATGCGGTGTTATCGTACAATTTAGCTGCCGTATCAAACTGCCAGTATAAGTTTTATTGCATTTGTTATTATTATCGTCATCATCATCATCATCAATAAGGTATCAGTTAATTTTGGCTTGTCACTTTAAATTTTATACTGTATATATATATTTATATATATATATGTATTTGTCTTATTCTTTAAGTGTGTGTATATACATAGATATACTTATATGCAGTCATTCGTTTGTTAAATTGTGCGTACATTTTATGTTGTTGTCAGAATTACTCTTCGTTGTTGAGTTGTCCAGGTTACCATCATCATCATCTGCAACCTGAGCACGAAGATATTTATTCATTCATTTATGGAAAATGAAAACTTTTGATGCAGTTTATATATTATTGCATTTCTGTTATATTTTATTTTAAATTTTTTTTGTTTGCAAGCATTTTAAGTCATTAAGAAGAAAGGAGATGCTTTGATGTTGTTTTGATCGTTTTTCCTCATTTAGCACAGCTTATTTTCATTATGCATATATATATGTGTATATTATATATGTGTATGTGTAAATGTACACATTATAATTTGCCCAGACATTGGTAGCCATACTGTTTGATTTGATTTTATTTAATTCGTCAGAGGTCGCCTGTCGTCTTATTTTTCAAATTTTTATTTTTTTAATAGCGCCATCTAGCGATTGATTTTGTTTTTCGTGTCGGAGAAAGAAATAGAAGATGTATTTGTATATGATATGCATACGAGGATCGCTAGGGCCGAAGTTTTTTGTATTTTTGTTTGTTTGTTTTCTTAGAGACAATTATATTTATCTGTTTATATGTTCAAGATAACCATCTAAGAGTTATATATATATATCTATGTATACATATATGTATGTGTGCGTGTGAATACATATTCGTATTTAAACAAATTTTTTTCTTGCCTTTCAAATTTTTAAAATCAATTCGTGTAGCAGAATTTCGTTCTTTGAATTGATTGGAGAATATTTCTGTTGTTGCGTGAGTTAGAGAGAAAAAAAACTTATATAATCTGTAAACAACAAAAAAAGAACAAAATAATGAAAATTAAATGTCGCACACACGAACACACTCGGCGACAGACAACGCACACGGTCACTGAAGAGCAAAGAAGAAACTTGCCGCCATCTAACGAATAAATATAAAATACGAAATTTGTCCCCGTTTAACAATAACTCAAATTTTAATAGAAATATTTTATAGATAAATACAATAATATTTTAAACAGAAATATATATATAGAAATAATTTTACTCTGAACTGAAAACAAATGACTTCACATATACGTATAATTACTGATGACCAATTGGAGAGAAGCATGAATAATTAATTAATGGAAATCTTTTCTACTGGTATTATTGAAAACTCCTATTAAAGTAGTGCATAAAGACGTGAATGTCGATTAAAATAGTATTATAATTATAACTGCCAGCTCATGAATATGCTAATTACTTCAGTATGGAAGTGATTGAACAAATTCTCATCATCAGCTCGTGAATATGGTAATTATTACTACTACTGCATGCTAGTGAGCGAGAGAGAAAAAACTACTACATATTAAGTAGTAATCAATAATTTATGCGTGACCTTTGATCCGCCAGGTCACAAAAAGGTTAACTTCGAGATGAAGCCCGGATGGACTGAGCAGAAATTGTATCACTGAGAGGCTAGCAATATAATAATAATAATAATAATAAGTGTTTTTATATAGCGCCAGATTAACTGAGGCGCTTTCGAAAAGTCCCCGAGAATATTTTAAAATAATAAGTTTTTAGTTTCTTTTTGAAGAGTTCCGTAGACACAGTGGCCCTTATGTCTGGAGGTAGCGAATTCCACACAAATATAATTGCAACAATCGACGATAATAATAATAATAATAATAATAATAAAAATAATAATAATAATAATAACAATAATTATAATAAATTAATATACTAATAATAATCGGTCGGATAATATCGTTGAAATTAAGAAAAATGATGATAGCTGATGGTATAATGAAGAAATTCACGGCGCTCCAATCCGAATGGAAAAGTTTGTTAGGCGAGCAGCTGAAGCGTTCCGACCGGATATGCCTAAAAATAGGATGGTCGGCTACTTTGACAGTATATTGCAGAATGACTAGAAATGTCAACTTGACGGTCATGATGATGATGATGATGATGATGATGATGATGATGATGATGATGACGATGATGATGACGAAGACAAAGGTGTTGATGATGATGGTAACAAAAACAAAAAAACCTGTAATAAGATGATGATTGAATACGTTGAAAAAGGCAAACTGAGCTTACGTGTGTGTGTGTGTGTGTGTGTGTGTGTGTATGTATGTGTGTGTGCTTGTGCATTCATTCGTATACAATAATTTACATGTACGCATAACTTGAAGACATAAAACAGTTTACAGAGAAAATATAAACTATTTAAAATTTAAAAAAATCAAACTTCTAGAAATCAAGAGAAAAAAAATAATTTTTGCATTCTAATAATAATATTACTACTACTAATAGTAATAATAATACCAAAATTCGACGATTTTCTAGAACTAAAAATGACATAAAAAATGATATCTTGCGAGAATGGATTGCGACAACAAAAGTTCAAAAGTTCAAAATCCTCATCATGGCACCACTAAAATCGGAGCCGCCCTCTCTCTTGACGTATCATCTCTCTTTCGAACTTTAGCCTGGTTGGTTGAAAATTGATACTTTTAATTAGATTCGTTATGAAGTTATACATTATACAAAAATTTATAAGCACTCGGGGTTTTGTGGTTGGTTTATAAATCCCTCACAAAATACATCTAGAACATAACAGCAATAATTGATCATCATCATCATCATCATAGTTATCACAATCCTCATTATCATCATCATCATCACCTGGTTGTTGTGAATGTTGTTGTTTATTGTTGTTTTGTTGCGTTTCGTTCTCTTCAGGCGGGCAATGTCGTCGCCAAAAACCTCACCGGTTTGTAAGGCCGAAATGAGGTCGTCGAACTCTCCTGAATGAGTCATCATCATCATTATCGTCATCATCATCATCATCATCATCGTCATCACCATCGTCATCACCACCACAACCATCATCATCGTCATCATCATCATCATCGTCGTCGTCGTCGTCATCGTCATCATCATCATCATCATCACACTCGTCATCATTATCAATCACCTTTTCCTTCTTCGATGTTCTTTGCCCGTCTGGCCCTATCCTTGGCTTCTTTCTCGGCTTTTAGCTGTAATAAACGTCATCATCATCATCCATTTTGTCACCAGCATCATCATTATCATTATCATCAACTACTCAACCACAGTCATTATCATCACTAAAAGAAATACCACTCATCCAATCAATCCACTCATCATCATTTATGCCCGTCAAGAACCAAAGCAACTGGTTAAAGCTACTCGAACATCACATACTTACAAGTTCACCATCCACCTACACAATTTAACCTTTCCACCTACCATAATTTCACCCGCAAGTTCATCCTGATCCCCCACCCCACTGGTCATCAAGTATATCAAAAGGAGAAGTTTTAGAAAAAAATTTTGAGCATTTATAACAGGGCCCGTGTTAGTTATTTTCCCAGGTCCCAGGTTTCCTCTCGACGGCCCTGCCCACAGGCCAGTTTCTCCTTCTTCCTCAAATCCCCAAGTTCATCCACCCACCCACCCACCCACTTACCCGCCCACCCACCAACCTGAGCTTCCATTTTAATTCTTCTATCTTCCTCCTCTTTCTGCTTCCTGAACCTCTCGTTATCGCACCTGGCTTCGACGAAAGTCGTGACGAAGGAGTCGAAAATACCGAAGAATTCTTCCGGTTGGCTTTTCTTCGCCTCCTCGCCGAACAGACTCAAAACGTTCTCAAACTGATTTTAAACAACATTAAACAAGTGGACCGTAAAAAAAATTTCGTTTATTAAAAATCCTTTATATGTTTTAAATAAAAAGATACCAATTTAATGCAAATATGTTGTGTTCACTCAGACAGACAGACAGACAGACAGACAGACAGACAGACAGACAGACAGACAGAAAGGCGAAGTTAATACGAGGGATTAAGATAGACTGATTCGAAAACGTCGTTTTTATATTTTATTTTATATTTTATTGCTTAGAAGTCTCAAATAGAAAATATAACCAGTGCTGAATTATTGAGACGTGGTTAATGGAGCTAGTGTTTGATACAGACATCTTAGGAGTCCTGTACGGTAGCCCCCCCCCCGGGTCTTGAGATTTTGTTTTTACAGAATAAACTGGCCCCCCATGCCTGGAATTTTCTACTTATCAAACAGGGCTGGCCCGGGCCGGTTCGTGTAACCGGGGAGGCCGCCAGTGTCCCCTGTCTCATCTATTTGACCCCCCCAAAACGTCAGTGAACTTACGGTCTTGGACATTTCGGCAAACTGATCTTCAAGTTCAGAGAGGTTGTAGGCTGCCACTGAGGTGAAATCGGTCATCACTGGGACGAATTTGTCGCGCTCAGTTGAACCGGCTGGCATGGATTTGTTCTTGTGGTAGTCTATCTCCTATTTATTTATATCAGATATATATAAGGTATTTTTAAGGGTTTTATATTTTTTAATAACAATTAAATGATATTAAAATATTAAACTATTTAATTGTTTTATTTTCTTAATAATTAATATTAATATTAACAATATTATAAATAATAATAATTTTTTTTAAATACTTTACGCACGCTCGTCCCAGTTGAAAACTCACTTTCTCGATCTCTCCGAGACCAGTCTTGAGCAGTTTCAGATCTTCTGCTAGTTCCGTCAGACTGTTGTTATCGACGTGGAAAAATAGAAATCGTTGTCGTCATCATCATCATCATCATCATCATCATCATCATCATCATCATCATCATCATCATCATCACCATCATCATCACCACCATCACCATCATCACCATCACCATCATCACCACCACCACCACCACCATCATCATCATCATCATCACCATCATCATCATCATCATCACCACCATCATCATCATCATCATCACCACCACCACCATCATCATCACCACCACCACCATCGCCTGTTTACACACTCACTTGACTTTGGCGCCATCTCGAACCTTCTTGATGTCATCTTCGATGGCGCAAAGGTCGGGAAACTGAAAACGTCGTAAACTCAAGAAGTCAGAACAATCCGAGTTTGCTTATTAATACAGGTGCCACACACCTGTACAGGTGTGTGGCACCTGTTTTTTTTATTAAAATCTTACAACGTCATCTATATGTTACCTTTTGCTCGACGATGTCGCCGAGGTAGTGCAGTAGTGTGACTTTCTTGTTGACGCTCGATTTTGTGTCGCCGATTTTATTCAAGCTCGCCACCCTGAACCCGGGCGCGTTGCCCCTCTGACCCCTGTTCATGTAATTGCCCAAGGCGAGGACTAGCTCGAGGAGACTTTTGAGACGTCGACTTGCCGCCACTTCTCGAGACGCCTCGAGGACGGCCTCGATCCGAGATCTCGCGTCCAAGACTCGCTCGTTGAAACGTTTCTTGTAGTGAAGGGCGTTGAGCCTCTGTTCGTAATGGTCTATTCTGTCGGAGATTGATTGAGTACTTGTGTATGTGAGTGTGTATTTATGTGCATAAATACGTATGTACGTATTTATGCGTGTGTGTATTTATGTAATCATATTTAAGTACACATGTGTGTGTGTGTATTGGGTTTGGTTTCATTATTTTTAACGTTTCGCATTCGGTTTCAAGTTTTTCAAGTTTTAGATTACGGTTTTTAAGTCTTAAAAACCTCGGGTATGGGTATCGATAAAAAACCGAGTAGTACCAAACTTCGAGTTTGGTTGTTTTTATAATAGTTTATAGTCTTTTACAAGAGGTGTTTTAAGACTAAAACGGATGTATATAGGAAGCACCTAAGTACTTCCTGTCTTAGATCATATTTGATCTTTTGAACTATTCCTCCTCCTTTATCCAGGCTTGGGACTGGCTTGCAATTAGTGAGGCGGAGTTATGAACCTTTTTGAGTATTCACGATCCTCAGCTTTTCGATTTCAGATCTTAATTTTTCAAAATTCCTCTCGGGATTTAGAAAACTTTCGGCTAATACCGAAATTGGAGTCGGTTCGGCTGGCTGTAACATCCCTAGAATGACAGTATGAGAGACTACGGAGAATTGAGTGAGTGAATGAATGAATGAATGAATGAATGAATGAATGAATGAATGAATGAATGAATGAATGAATGAATGAATGAATACGTTACCAACCTGCTCATTTCGAAGAGAAATCGGTCAGCCTTTGCCATCGACTCAATTTCGTGACTGTGTTCATCGAGCATTTGAATCTCTTCTATAGACGGAACAAATTTCAGAAGCTGAAAGCATCGCCAAGCAGTCGTGCTGTAGTCATGTGAGCCATAAATTAGCATAAATTAAAAAATTATAAACAAACCTGCTCGCACATGTCTTTCGGTAGATCTTCCCTGGAGTCGACATTCAAGATGGAGTCTGCCAGCTCCTGGTTCGACATTTTCAGCTTAGACAAAAGAATCGTGCAATTCTGAGCCCTCCTGCCATCGATGACTGACAGTTCGCGGACTCTCGTTAAGGTCAGCTTACCGGTACCCCCTCCCTGCAGCAAGAGGTCAGGGTCGATGCTTTCCTGGCGCTGATAGGCCGAGAAGTTCCTTTCGAAATCTTCAAGATCTAAGCACTTGTATATCTAATTTGTGGATATATATGTTTATATGTTTATGATGGGGTTTGTTAGTTATTAGTTTTTACAGTACAAGTTACCGATTATAACCTTGCTTTCATCGATGCCCATCCATATAGTACCTTCGACCTTGTTGTCCGGCAGTTTTGTCCAGTTGAAAGATTTCAATGCCTGACCAGGCTCCGGTATGTTCCGCCTTTTTGTCGCCATCGGTCCGGGCACGTTGCAGTAGCCGTTCGGCACTCCTCCCACTCCTTTTGATCTCTGCAGCATGCTCAGGGGTGGAGGAGGAGGGGCCACGATGTTCATTGGTGGAGGTAGGGGAGGAGGCGGAGGCAAAACGGGGAGAAATAATTGTGAGTTTCGGTTGGCTAAGCCCTGGCCAATAGCGGAAGACGACGATGATGACAGTCGAGATAAACCGACCTGTAATTAATTTTTAAAAACAATTTTTAGGATTTTAGATTTGAAAACAAAACTATTGTAGTTCAAAGACGAACACCAACTAGGTCAAATACCATTCTAAGGGCTAAACCCCTAACATTGTAATATTCATTCTATGGTCTAAACCTCGTGACATTTTAATATTCATTCTTAAGTCTAACCCCCTGACATTGTAATATTCATTCTATGGTCTATACCCCCTGACATTATAATATCTTTTCTAAGGGGTAACCCCCTGACCTTGGCATCGTCAGGTAGACTTCCGTTTTTAACGGCAAGCTCCAGCTGGAAACGTTCGTTTCTTTCGTGTTCGAGCAGCCTCTGCAGTTCCACCAATCGCTGGTTGAGGTCCGCCAGCTGTTCCAAGTGATTGGCTGCGTCTTTTTCCAGTTTGGCCTTCATCTTGTTCAGCGTCTGCATGAGCTCCTCCTACGAGGGAAAAGTAAATAAATACGGAATAA
>OZ022241.1:41695316-41723831 GCA_963978895.1 Erpobdella octoculata
ATCGATGGATGGAAAGAAAACGGCTCGATAAAAGAATTAAATTACCTTTATATACGTAACAAGCTGTTCAGAACAAATGAGAACATTAAAAACTCAAAAATAAAAAATAAAAAAATAAAATAAAGAAGAATTTATAAACAAAAACATCAAAAAATGTTAAAATATTAATTATGAATATTCATGTTTATTCATACATACATACATAATTAATGGAATTAATTTATTCACGTCCAATGAAAGAGCAGTAAATCTACTTTTTTCTTGCTGCAGTAGATCTGCCATTTCTTTTCGGGCGGCAAACCGTACATGGCCTCCTGGTGGCTCTTGTCCAATCCCAGCTCGCTCTGTATAAATTAATTTCCAAGTGTAATTTGAATTTTAATTGCCTAATTAACTTCTTATTAATCGCTATAAAATTATTCATGGGCGCCCTTAGCAGAAGTACCTGCGGTTTCTTCTGAAGGACTATTTGACAGTATACGGGCTACGGTGGCCGAACATTATAAAGAAAAGACCAAATCACTTCTTGGAATAGGAGATCGCGCAATGGTACAAGTTTAATTGTTTGATTGATTGATTTATTTATTTATTTATTAAAATCAACAAAACCCTTTAAACAACTACAAAACCACAGAATAATAAATTATTCCTAATTCAGTCAATCAACAAACATCTGCTCCTTGTAATGGGGTACTCGTGATCTCTAAATTATCATTTTTGGTTTTTTATTATTATTCGTGATTATATATATATATATATATATATATATATATATATATATATATATATATATATATATATATATATATATATATATATACAAATATACATGCATATGTATTAGTGTTTATATAAAAATATACATGCATATTCATCAATATTATTCCCGATTGGTTTATTTTTTACCACCGACTGGTAATCCCCACTTCTATAAATAGCACAAACCAACAAAAACAAAAATATATCTCAATCCTCCCCCCTCCCCGAAAGATTTCTCGGCCCGCCACAAAATAAGCCACTTTCGGCTCGTGTCCAGCCACCCCCCCCCCCAACAGCTGCTAAACATCACCAACCACAAGTTCAGTGAAGCGATCGTTAATCTCCGACTCGTCTTCCGGCATCGGCAGGGCGACCTCGACAGGCTTCAAGGTCATGTGGCCGTTCTCGATCTCGTAGGAGATCTTCGGCGGCGCCTTGCTTCCCAGGCACCAGCACAACATCCTCCTGGAGGGCATAAAAACCGGGGCGAGACGTCGACCTCGAGAGGGGTGGTGAAAAAAAAGAAGAGGATAGAGGGAAGGAAATGAAGGTGTAGGTGTGTGTGTGTGTGTGTGTGGTCTGTGCTGATGGTCGAATTCAGTTCAACGGTTAATCTGAAATAAAATAAAAGGTTTTATTGCTGCAAATTATTTCTAAAAAATATATTATATTTGTGTTTACGCATAATTTGATTATTAATTCAAGCATACAAGCTAATTATATATAAACTTGTTTTATTGTGTGTTTGTATGTAAACATATTTATGGAATGAAGGTCTACTTAAGTACTTAAGTAGATACCTGTGCTTACCTGCCTCTCAATTGCTTCATTTGACCTACAAACAGGTTTACATCTTGACCTAATTAGTTGGTTTTTGTTTTCATTGCGCTTTCTTGAATCTTGTTTAAAATCATCATCATCACCAACACCACAAGTACCACAACCATCATCGTCTTCATCATCACCGTCACCACCACCACCATCATCATCCACATTACCATAACCATCACCACCACCATCATCATCATCATCATGACTATCACCATAACCATCTCTTTTATCCTTTTTTAATAACCATAAGAACAATATGCTGATACGTGTGTTTATCAACTAAAGATTGGTGGAATTGGAATCACTGGAAAATATAAACTAGCAGGCACCCTTGGCTTTTCCACTTCCTTAGGTGCCTTCCAGCAACTCCCTACCTTTCTCTACTCTTGCTGGACGCACTCAAACAGCCTTCTCTGACATTTGACCTTTGTTCTAATTTTTCTAACATTTAACCTTTGATCTAATTTTTCACGCCATTTCGATTTTCAAGCGGCGTTTTTCTCACACAGAGACGACAACAAACGAGTTTTTCCTCCCTCCTACTTTCGATCAGAATAAAAGAAGTATATTTACGTACGTATCACGTAACACATTAGCACACTGCACACACTAATTGAGTAATTAAATTACCAAATATATCATTTTGTATTTAATTAATAAATAAATAAGTAGTTAAATGGGTACCTATAAATAGTTTTTTTTTAGAACCGCGAATGAACCAATAGACAGGTGAGCGAGCAGGTAGGCACAACGAATGCACGGATCCTGTGGATGTGGAGAAGAGAAGAGGCGGGAGATGAATAAAAATAAACTTGACCCGATTAATTGACCTTATTAGAGAATGCATAATTAATGAGGTGATTGATAAAACATAAACAACAACTATTATTGTATTTATTTTTTTTGAAATGTTGCTTTCAGTTTAATAAAAAAAATATTTATCAAATAAATACTTAGGTTCACTTTTAGTAGATGACGACCTAGGCACGCGCCATCTTGCGTAGATAATAATTCATAAACAACAAAAAAAATCAAAATTATGAGACTATTGCGATCCAGATTTATGTAATAGCATTTAAATTAGAAAGAATTATTGGAAAATCTTGGATTTTCTTGCCATCAGGTAGTCAGGTGCTTTTGGCAATATCATCTATCAGATCTATCTTATTAGTATTTATAGTTACTACTAATACTCAGTAACTTAGTAAAATCGTGTTATGTCTCTAATAATCGCGTGATCTGTCTATACGAGTTGTTTGAAACACATTTCACTCATAGGCGCACGTAAAAACAATGAAAATGCGAGATTGTATAATTGTGGAGATGTGAGAAAGAAGCTTTAAGTTGTTGACTCAACCCTTTGACAATCACCACTTAAAAATATTTTCAAAAAAAAATCTTTTGAAGGAATTTCTCACCATCTCTCTTTTCCTAAATACAGACCGCTGTACAAAAAGTTGTGTTTTAAAAATAGATTATAAAAAAACCACAATAACCTCACCACTGCGTGACAAGTGCTGCTGATCTCAGCATGTAGGTAAGAGTAATAAGTAATAATAATAATAATAATAATAATAATAATAATAATAATAATAATAATAATAATAATAATAATAATAATAATAATAATAATAATAATAATAATAATAATAATAATAATAATAATAATAATAATAATAATAATAATAATAATAATAATAATAATAATAATAATAATAATAATAATAATAATAATAATAATAATAATAATAATAATAATAATAATAATAATAATAATAATAATAATAATAATAATAATAATAATAATAATAATAATAATAATAATAATAATAATAATAATAATAATAATAATAATAATAATAATAATAATAATAATAATAACGTAAAAGACCCAAGAAATTACTGGGAAATCTCGTTGAGTCTTTGATAGATCTCGATGCATTTTTTGTGTGCATAAAAACCTCGGAATTTGGCATTTTCGGCAAGTTCAGGAAAAAATGGGATGAGAATGGGAATGGGATGGGAATTTATACGCAGGGATGAGTTGAGATTTTCACAGACTCATAAAAAGTTTTTTTAGATAGTGGAGTGGTGTCGCAAGCTCAAAGGATAATAAGTTTTACAAATGATTATTTTTAACTTGAAGGTTAAGTACTGCTAATAATCCTTAAAAAAGGAAAAAAAGAAATAAATACTCAGAGCTCAAAAGCTTTGATTTAGCACTCTAATAAATATACGAGTCAATTTTCAACCAGAGTACAATTTGTCTGTGTGTAGTTTTTTTTCCTGTCTCGTCTTAGTCTACCCCCCCCCCACTGTCTGGAATTTGTTATAAACAAAAAACATCCCTGATCTTTCTCTATTTTGAACAGTTTTTATTGTCTTTTAATTTGTTTATTTTTAGCTGATTCTATGACTACTTTATAGCTATCTCCGACTTGTTTTTGCAAGCCAGTCCCAAGCCTGGATAAAGGAGGAGGGACAGTTCAAAAATCAAATTATGATCCATGACAGTAAGTACTTAGGTGCTTCCTACATTTACAACCATTTCATTTTTAAAGCACCTCGTGTAAACGACTATAAACTATTATAAAAAAAATACTTTATAGCTTAGCGTTTTAGAGTCAGTTTCGCTCTAAAGAGACTATTTCATAAGTATATACAAGTACCTGTTTCCATAACGTTTTTAAAGACTCGATTTTCTTCTAAATCGTCACACGCTAGACGTTACCTGCTGCTGCGGTTGTGAAATTTGTCCAGTCCATGTATCCGTCATTGATGCATCCATTTTTATAAACAACGTTTTCCTTAAACTACGTTTTAATTTACTAATGGATATATATTTGAACCTGTCCATCCCTAGTGTAGCATAGATAACCTAACATTGGCTCTATCTATGCTCTTCGGATAATATATATATATATATATATAACAAGTATGTATGTGGTTATTGTTACTAACATTTGGAGTGGTGTTCTCATGAAAGCTCATCGATTATGCATGCATGATGCATGTATGATGCATCATGCATGTATGTTATTGTGTGCTCTTGCGAATTATGTCCACAGGCTGTGTAGTGTACAGTGAAGTGCTCCACGGACACACATACCTACACATATAGTATGGACAACTGTACACTATTAAACATGGAAAATGTCTCTATAATAGCGTAGACATGTGTTATATAAAACAATGTACAACATCTTCATGTACACCCTTAATATTCATGTTTTTATTAAAATTCGTGCACATGTGGACACACGCACACACACAAAGACCAGTGTTTTGATAAGTACACAGCCAGGAATGGCCACTCGACTGCACTTATACTTATATCTACCTCTTCTCTACTTGTTTCAATTTAGACACCGTTTGACTGTTTTTGCAAACAAATTCACAGCTGATTGCAATTAGCAGCTGTCTGCTGGCAATAATGTTGTTGTGGTTAAATAACGGTAATTTTATTGCCACCCACCAATTCTTTCTTTTATAAATCAAAGATGGTAGACAGTTTTAATGAGAGAAAAAAAAGGAATTTAAAAGTGTTACAAAGTGAACGGTAACGTAAAAGAGGGATCGAACACCAGTGGGTGGCCCAGTGGACCCACAGTACCGTACAATTCCGGGCCCCGATGGTTATAAAAAAAGGGGGCTTGCAAAAAAAAGATGAAATTATAGAATGAAAAACGTAAAAAAATGAAGGTTTTAAAAAGCTAATGATTCAGTTGGCATGGCAACGAGATCAGGAAGTGCCGAAGGGTCGGCGCGAGGCGATAAAGTGAAGATAAAAAAGGCAGACGGTGGTCTGATTACCATAAAAACAGGGATGGACATAAACTTGAACAAAAAAAATTAAATTAAACTTGGCTGTATATACGGTATAGAATCATCGTGGGAGCGAGCGCCACCATTGATTAAGGCGGGCCGTAAAATAAGTTTCGCTTCGTTTTCGACGAGATTTATAAAAATAATAATTTAGTTATATAATATAATTACTAAACAGAGGAAAAAAAGAGTTTGAGCGAGAATTTGCCGTATATAGTGCTCAAGCTCAAATTTATGAAAACAAGCGTCTTCGAGAAAGTTAAGTTATAATTTCTTATTTTAAAGACTCCACATGAAACCAGATGTTGGCACTCCGGCAGACATTTGAGAGAAACTTTTTGTCATCCTTACACATACATATACATACGTACATCCTTATACATACATACATCCTTACACACATAGTTATACACATACATACATCCTTACACATACTTATACGTATACACTGTACATCCTTACACATACTTATACACTGTACATCCTTACACACATAGTTATACACATACATACATCCTTACACACATAGTTATATACATACATACATCCTTACACATATTTATACACATACATACATCCTTACACATAGTTATATACACACATACTACCTTACACACATAGTTATACACATACATACAGAAGCACTAAACAATAAACTATATAAAGCAATTATATTTTTAGCTCCTCTAGCATTTGGCGTTTAGAAATTTTGCAATTACATCGGACAGCCAATTAGATTTATCTTTATTTTTTTATCCTCATAACTGCTTTAAACTGCTAATTATAGTCCGGGGAAAATGAAATACGTTCATAGGGAAGTTGAAACCGTTTGTGCGAAATTAGTTCAACCCTCTTTCGATTGGTTGGGTTTTTATGCGCACGGAACGGGTGCGTTTCGCCAGAACTGTGTGGGGTTCTCGAGAAAAAAGCTATATTTAGAAATCGTATCGGATTTCTGGCTTATAAATACATTTAGCAACTTTTATTATTATTTATTCATTCATATATATTTTATTAATGTCGATAAACGCAAACTAACGAGGCATATTAGTTGACAAATATTCTAAATTGTATATTTTGTATATACTTCTTTGACGATTCCTAAACATGCCTAATGACTGTGGGAATCTATGAGTGGTATTAAAAAAGGAGATTTAAAGGTGTGACTATGTTCTGAATAAACACGCTTGGTTGTCTTAATTCAACCTAATAAAATATAATATATTATAATATATATGATAAATTATATACAATATAAACAAAGTAAAATATATAACTCAAATATATAATTGCGATTGGAATCATATCGTTTCGAAGTGATAATAGAATGATAGACAGAAAGGAAGAAAGAAAGAAAGAAGGAGCTACATTTGTGTTTCGTGGAATGTCCTTCCCTAAGCAATCCATTGCCTGATGATCAATGGTTGTTATATTGAAAAATTAAATGTAATTTATTGTCATGTAATGCACTGTAATTTACTTTAACATAATATAATTTATTGCAATGTAATGTAATTTACTGTAATATATTATAATTTATTGCAATGTAATGCAATGTAATGCAATGTAATGCAATGTAATGCAATGTAATGCAATTTACTGTTCGGTAATGTAATTGATTTTAATATAATTTACAATAACATAATGTAATTTATTGTAATACACTGTAATTTACTTTAACATAATATAATTTATTGCAATGTAATGTAATTTACTGTAACATATTATAATTTATTGCAATGTAATGTAATTTACTGTAACGTAATATGATTTATTGCAATTTAATGTAATGCTAGAAGTTCTCAACCGACTTACCTGTCGTATTTAATCCATTAATTAATCCATTGTCGAGCATCGTCCATTTCTACAACAGTGGATATTGGACAAAAAATATCAACTAACTACTCCAGGTATATATTTATGTTTTCCTATTTAACCTGATAAACACCTGGTGACAATCGCATGTGCTTACAGACAGACCAGACCAGACAAACAAAACTAAACAAAAACAGAATCTAAACAAACGATTTTTAAATCCACAATCAAGAAAACTAAACAGCTTCTTCTTCGGTTGACAACTGAGAGCTTTTCACACTAACTACAACGACAACCGCTACTTGTTCTTCTTCTTCCCTACACTACTAAAACCACTAAAACTGTAAACAACAACGACTCCGACAACCGACTTTGATATTCACAGAATAATCAATCAGCTCATCCAGCGTCGGCATGCTTACTTCCTTACTTACTTACTTACTAACTAACTAACAAACAAACAACTTATAAATGCACTCACCTCGCTACGTATGTAATTATACTACAGAATATATGTATGTATATAGGTACGTATGTATAAATGTACATTTATGCTGTACGACGTGCGTATGTAATGCGTATGTGATGCGTATGTAATGCGTCGATCGCAGCGCGCAACGCAACGTCAGACGCACTTTACGTGTTCAGACGACAACAACGTTGTACTTTTTTTTGTATCTTTCTTCTTCTTTTTGCAGTCTACTTTGTCTTTTTTTCTCTAATGGACCGGATTACAGGAAACTCTCTTACTTTACGATTGTATTTATTATTGATTGATTGAAAAAATAAATTAATTATTAATTGAAATAAAACGCGAGCGACGCCGACGTCGCCGACTGCAATCGCGTGCCGACGACGCGTCCGTCCTTGTGATTAGTACGCGTCCGCTTGGAGCGCTCAGCCCCCTGGCGGGCGTCGAATCTCCATCCTGCGCACGGAAATGACAATGAAATGGCTGGTAAATGGGACCACCGGTAATAACTAGGTCAACAATAACAATAACGATAATGATAATTGGTTTATTAATCATTACATTATAATAATGGTTTGAATAATAAACGTGGTGCCCTGCTGGAACGAATGGCATAATGATGAATAGCCAGCCATAATACCCCTTGCAGCAAACTTGCGTCCACACACACGCACATATACACACACATGCATACACATACATACATATAAACACACACGCACACAAACACACACACGCACGCACACACACAATCCACTGCTGGAAAAGCAGCTTCATTGTCTCGGTCGGGCATTTGCTGTACGTCTCTTTTACAATCGATCCACCACCACCCATCGCATCGTCTCTTGGCAGAGAGTCTGGAGAAATGGTAATGATGGCGGTGATGATGATAGTAGTGGTAATGATTATAGTAGTGGTGATGATGGCGGTGATGATGATAGTAGTGGCGGTGCTGATGATGATTGTTATTGACAGAGGCAGTGGCGAATCCAGGAATTCCTGGTGGGGAGATGCAGTTATACCGATTCTATATTTTTTTTTATAGACTTTTACACTTTCTCTATCTAAAAAACATGGTGACCAGGGAGGTGCGTCCCCTTAAAAAACATGGTGACCAGGGAGGTGCGTCCCCTTAAAAAACATGGTGACCAGGGAGGTGCGTCCCCTTAAAAAACATGGTGACCAGGGAGGTGCGGTAGTAGTAGGTACTTTTCCAAAACATTTCAGAGGACTCCGGTCATTTTAGGGAAAAATCGGTTTATAATCTGGTGGGGGATGCATCCCCTATCGTCCGTAGTCAGAGGGTGTCAGTCTGTTGTCTTGCAGCGTCACTTCCAGCACCAACTTTGGAAATTTGATTTTCCTTTATCCGCACTCCAGTCAACTGTCTAGGTAGGTACTTTCCAGGCCACATCACGCTATCATCGATCTATCAATCATATTTCACTAACCCATTTGATCGGGTTATTCCAACCATGTTGATTATGTGATTAATTTTCTTTTCATAGAGCTCCAACAGTGAGTGGCGGTGGCCTCATTTAAGTCAACTAATGGACTTAAAGCCGTAAATGCATAGCATACGCAACCTCTAAATGCATTGCATACACATTAAGCAAGTTTGTGATAAAGATGTTGCTGCTAATGCATTGGAAGCATTAGCATTCTGCGGAACTGTATGTGACCAAATTTTTTTTTTCATTGAGATTTAGCATACGCCTTATCAAGACAAGTCTTGCTCAAGGCGAGAGAGGGAGGGTACTTGCAAAGGCAGCCATTTATAGGCGCCTACCCCTTTAGCAAATGCGAGTGAACTCCTTGCTTAAGGGAGTTACGCTGGTGACGCTTGAACTGCCGACCTAATGATCGACAGGCGAACGCTCTGCCACCAGCGCAACATTGTTAACAGTCTGTGATAAAAGGTTGGAGAATTCTGTGACCAAAACGTCGACTTTTGTTTATTATCAAAATTGTGACTTCGTGATCAATAGACATCCATTCGTTGACTTCTCAGTTTTGCAGAACAACCAGATGAGCTCTTCAGGGCGCCTTTCCCGCTTTCCCATTCCAACTGACGCAGGCGGGATTTGAACAGCCAATATCACTATCACGGCTGACTGGCAAACGCCTTACAACCAAATTTTCAGGTTCCAAACCCTCAGCCCTCAATAGACCAAAGAAAACATGGTCCTAATTACTTAAATAAGTACTCTTAAAAACTTTTTTTTGCTCAAAACCAAGGTGCAAAAACAAATAAACCATTAAACAATGCGAAGAAACACCCAACAATTTAGATTGCACCATACTTGGACAAACTAACTAAAGATAAATATACGTAGAAATGACTCACCCACACAAACCCACAAAAATAAGACACCCGTGCATCTCGATACCCCCCCCCCCCGCAAATCCCTGGAGGGAATGAACACAAAATTAAAAAAAGTCCCCCACGGTACTATCCATCGACAGCATCTACCAACGTGTCTTATATATTTTTCCAACAGATGTTATTTAGGAACTTTCTCTCCGAAATAAGAAAGAATTAGAATAATAAATGTACTATGAACGATGAGCGATCATCGCATCGAGAAACAAAAGCGGATGACCCCTCACACGAGTGAGGTCGATTTTGACGAATCGTAAAATTTTGAAACGATTTTCTCTCGCTGCTAGTCATCACGAAACGAGATTCAAAGTTGTTCGTAGGTCTTGAATTCCTCGGCCAGGTTAGAACGAGAAGATACGTGAATTGATAGATAATTAATTAGTAAAGAGTACCTGCTAAGTAAGCAACCAACGAATACGAAGAAGTGGGGAAAAACCAAAGAAGAAATGTTCAAGATTAAAAAATTATTCAAGTTAGGTATAAAATAGAACACTTTTGTAATTGAAATGCACTAAAATACAGTCAGTTTTGAACTATCTACAATTCTTGCACGTCCATTGGATATAAATAGTTGAAGTATCTTGGAATGTGTCACACTCCCCCACCACTTTGGCTCTTTTTGATACAGTGAATACCCTTAGGCTCTGGAGCCATAATCAAGCTAAAATATAGTAGAAGCAGTCAGAGAGAGCGACTGTAACATTGATGGCAAGCTTGTGGCCATTTTATATGCAATATATACATACAACTTCTACGTGAGTGCACAAAAGAGAGATACGTGAACGACAGAGATATTACGGAACACGACGTTTAAAAAAAAGAAAGAATGTATCTTCGTTTTTGTAAGCCATTTCGACGGCACACGCTGAAATGTCAATAAAGCCCGTAAAAAGCAACAACAGAACAAGAAAACAGTCGAGGTTTACCGATGAAATGTTATCACGCATTTCAACTTGAAAATAAAATCACACGTGACGCTTTACGACCACGGAACGCAAACATTTCGACAACAATCCGCAACATCGTACGAAGCTGGTAATTCGGCCGTAACGAAATGACGTTCGGCTGGTGATTCATTTTAGAAGCAATTATCCCAAAAAAAAATTACTCGAAATAAATATTTACACATTTCAAATTGTAAACAAATTTAAATAAAATAAAATAAAAAAGCATGTTATTTCCATGTGCAGACAAAAAAAACACGTAACTGACTAAAAACTTTCTAAACCCCGGCAATAAATGCCTTTTTTGAAGGAGGTACTAAACTTCAGTGAAATACGTTTCTCTCTCAACTCCCAGCTTGCTGAAGATGACCGGACAAACGAAGAGGCCCAGGATCGTCAAGAGTGAATAGGTGGCAAACTTGTACGGCAATTCCACCTGTAGGCTTTTCCGAGCTTCTTGATCGCTTATTTTCGTCCCCAGCAGACGACAAATGACCCGCAGGACGACAAACTTAATCACAAATCTGGCCAACACCACGATGATTAACCCCAGAAATGTCCTTGAACCAGTGAGCACAATCCACTCAAAGGTCAAAGGAGTAACGGGATACGGAGGATGTGAAATGATCGACCCCGATCCCGATACGACAGAAGACACAACACCAGTGGAATTGAAGATTTCAGAAGTAAGGTTGCCTACACCACCTAATTCCGATGCCTGACCAGTCGAACTAATAGAGTGTAAGGTCATTAGCCCGAGGTGGTAGCTAAGCCAGTGGGAAAGCATCTGCCCCGAACAAACGGCCAAGATGACCGTGGTGTCCCCTCTCGCCGTGGACCACTTGTCGTCCGCTGCCGGGTAGAAAACGCAGAGCGCGAGGGGGATTAAAAGACAGAAGAGAAAAGAGAGAACGCCGCCGTGCAGTACGAAATTGTCGACGACGTCGAGCAACGACCAATAGAAGCAGACGAACATGAGAAAGAAGACGTACGCCAGTCCTGCCAAAACGTCCTGTAAATGAAAAAAAAATTAAATATATTCTTTACGAATTTCTAATCAACTTAATAAAAAATAAATTATCAGAAATAGCTTTCTGGATTGGGCAGTTAGACTAGAATGACTACAAATTTTAAAGCTGTGATGCTTCAGCGCTTCCGAAGAGACTTGAAAACAAACTTGTTTCATGGCCTAGAAGTCTAACTATTATGACTAATGCCACTTTAGATATTGTTAAATTTTTTTTTCATTTCAAAGGTAATCAAAATAAGGTTCGCAGAAAGGGTTTCCAAGCGAAACTTAGCAATACAACACACAAGCCATAAATCGAGATTTAAAGCTTGATACTCGAGTAACATCAAATCCTAGCTGAACATGGAGGAAGTAAATGTTTTAAAAGAAAAAGATTATTATTATTATGAGTAAGACAGAATGGAAAACAATTTAAATGTGCTAACGAGAACGGAGTGCATTCCCAGGTAGACTCTGCTGAGACAGACCGTGGCACACCAGATGATCGCACCGACCAGCGTCACTTCAGACGGGAACTTGAATAACAAATTTCATCGAATTTAAACAAATTTAAAATATAAATTGAATCAATTTATCTATAATATATATAAATATTTAACTAAACAATTATTCATACTATGTATCTTTCTTTAGTCAAGATGTAAATTCCAAAGGGTATGCCAGCTCCAACCATTGCATGCGTGGAAGGCATGCCAAATTCCAAAGAGTACCTATCCTCCATTTTTACTACAGGAGGTGAAGCAGGGCGAGGTATTCTAAAAACGTCTTTGGCAGCTTGACCGAGGTACATGAAGAGACCCCAGAAAAAACAGAGACGTCTGCCGACAAAGCCGTCAACGTTCCAGAACCAGAACGGGAAAAAAGATATGTAGAAAGCTTCGTTGCCCAGGTTGGATGCAAAGCAGAAAAGGTAGTACAGGAAATAATTTGTGATAGTATAATTCATTTGATGATCAGATTGTTGCTGAGATGCTTGAATTTCTAGTGTGTCAGTAGTTGTAATAGAATTATTTTTTTCGTTATGGTTGCTGTGAACTGTATTTCCATTGCAGCTTCCGTCTGGTTCGCCGCCGCTTATCAAACGCGTATTCCGGCGTTTAAGAACATCTCTTTCTGCCATCTTTGCAGCTGCATTTTTGTCACCGGAATTTAAATCAAACTGGCCAGTAGACAAACTCGATTTGTCGATACCGGCATAGGCCGTTTCGGATTTTTTTGCCTTGTCGTCGTCATGGAGGCGGATACCACAAAACCGCTGGAAACAGGCAACGGTTTCGGCTGAGTGCAGATACGATATTAACTTCAACATTTTTCCTAATTTATAAGATGTCTGAAAACGGATATTCGACACTAATCACACCGTACCGACCCCGCCCACCAGTCAGTCAAATCAGCCGATTGATGATAAACACTGCACTGGTGACTAGTGGTCCAGTAGTGGTGACTGATTAGACAAGAATTCGTATTGTAATGAAAAACATTAATTTCAGTTAGTATATTTGCTAAAATTTATTTGTAAGTTTAAAATTTTTTCAAAATTTTTTTGTTTTAAATAAAAATTTTTCGTTAAATTCTCCCAGTTTTTTTTTAACTAAATTAACGATCAATCAATCAAACTGAATTCGTATAGCGCTATTTCCGTAGTGTTCAATAGCGCAAACGATGGTTTTAGAGTGGTTTAAACTTCAGCCTGTGTGGAAACCACTATAAGAAACCACTACAACAATTAGATGCAGTAGTTAATGATGCGTGCCTCCACATTCTCAATGGAAAAGCTGGTGACGCCAGTAAGATTCGAACCGTCGTCTTAAAGACCGTCTAGTAGGCGAACCCTTCACCGCAATAACACCAGCTACCTGGAACCTATATACAAATAGCATATAATATTAATCATAGCAACCGTCGTACCCTATATATAAATCACAGCATGTAAATGTAAATGTTTGATAATTTATTGAGCGCCTTTTCCGCTTTGTTCAAAGGCGCTGTTCTTTTACATGCCCCACGGAGAGAACGATTTTACCCGCTAAGTTTTCCGTTGACATGGGCTACTAGGCAGTGAGTGGGAGTCGAACCGTGAAGCTCTCACATTCAAGGCTAACGCTCTACAAGCTCAGCTAACCTAGCACGTTCGAGTAAAAGCCGAGCCCTAACTTCACTAAGTTGCAGAAGTGGTTAATGGGAAATATGCATTATTGTTGCATAAACCAACCCTGAAATCGGGTTGAAAGATGTGATTTTTGTGGGTTCAGGTCAGGGCTTAGTATGCTTAAGAAAATATTGTTTTGATCAGAAATTGTGAGTGGAAAATAATTATTCACCTACACAATAATTTATATAATTCTTTTTATGTTAATATAATAAAAATAATGTTAATATTTTAATATTTCATTGTTTTTAATTTAAATTAAACTTTACAATATCAATCAGGCCCGATCTTGCAGTCTTCGTAATCAAAATCATAGAGTTAAAAGAATTTGATAACATGAATAAAAAATAATAAAGACAAAAATTATATAACTAAGTTTATGACTCAAACACTCAAACAATAACTTGAAAAGATTTTACATTTTTATGTTTTGTCTATGCTTTTGTTGTCGTACGCTAATTATCGTTGAGCTTGTTCGGCTCGGCTTATAATTCATTTTATTAATTTTAATTTCTAAGGTAATTTAGTGACTTAGTCTTAGTAAGTTTTTTTTTATTTGCGTGTATGTAGCAAAGTTTATAATTGTATAATTATCCAAGTGTAACATATGAGTTATTATAAGGCATAAGGTTTTTCGTCGAAATTATTCTATTTCAGTATATTAGTATATTTGTATTATCTAAAAAGCTAAGTTTATTTAATGAATTACGTATAAAATTGTAATATAGGTTAAGTTTATTTTTAAAAATAATTAAATAGAACCATGGAGACATTTGTTTTATTTATAAAACTAATTAATTAATGATCAAATGACATTTATTACCACTATTATTAAAAATATTAAGAAACTGTGTATTATTTTGTATCCTGTAACTTATTAATGAGTTATTTGTTTTTATGCGTATATATATATATATATATATATATATATATATATATATATATATATATATATATATATATATATAAATATTCATTATATATATAATTAATATATTAATATATTTGTTTTATTTTTAGACTAATTAATTAAAAACATCAGGGAAGAACAAAATGACCACAGCTGCCAAACCCACTTACAACCCTGCCCGTGGAGGTAGCGGAAGAACGGAGAACGATCTTGGAGCACTTTCCAAGCAGTATTCGAGCAGGGATCTCCCAGCACATACAAAGCTCAAATACAGGTATGTTGTGTTTTTATACATATATTTTATAATAATTGTAATTATAATTTATTTTTTAATAAGCTATAATTGTTTTTGAAATAGATTTTATTACAGTTTATTAATTAATTATTTATTTATTTGATTAAATTTTTTAAATATTTACTAAATATTCTTTTCTGGCCAAAATATTTGTCAAAAATGAATCACGAAAATCACTTCTGTGGTTAAATGTTTTGCAACGTGCGATTTGCGAATGTGCTATCTTTTAGTGGCATTAGGGACATTTTTGCAATGTAACTTTGGCTAGTGTCTTTCGCAATTATCGACTGTGGAAGTAGTATTGGACAGCAGCATGTTTTTAATCAGTTGTTTTTATTGCATTTTAATTTATTAATTTCTTTTTTATTTGCATAATTAGTTTGTTGTTAAAAAAATTGTTAGTAGTAATTATTTGTTCAAATGAAGTCCAATGATGCTATGTTAGCTGAGTTGGTAGAGTGTTAGCCTTGAATGTGAAAACTCCACGGTTCGACTCCCACTCGCTGCCTAGTAGCCCGATAGATTTTTATGGGCCTAAATTTGAAGAACTTAAACGCTTAATTAATAATCGAATAATTAATAAATTTAAATTTTCAAGGCAATTAATAATTAATAAATTTAAATTTTCAAGGCAATTAATAATCGAATAATTAATAAATTTAAATTTTCAAGGCAAGATGGTCAGGGATCAATGAGCGAGCTGAAAAGCAAAGATTTCAAGAGAGATTTGGAAGAGAAAGAAAAAAGTTTAAAAGATAAAAATAAAAGATTGAGAGGTGGGTTGCAGTCGATTGGTTGGTTATTAAATCCTTTATATTAACTTCACTGCCGGTCTTGCTTGCTTTCTTGAATGTTTGCAAACCTTGGAAGCGGAAATTAACTAACTTCCCGTCAACTAATCGAGCTGAAATTTGAAATATAGGCTCGTTCCTCATGACATTGCTATTATAGTTTAAAATTTTTTGTTTTTTTTTCATAGCTTACTTGTTTTATTTTTATATTATGTTGATTGATTGATTGTTTGATTGAATTTTTTGCTTGAATGCAGCTGGTCATTAAAAAAATGGCTGCTTTTTTGAGAACTCGTTTGCTATAAAATAATTAACCAGTTAAAATATTTTAAGTTTAAATATTAAACTTATTATTTCTCACCGATCGATGAATGAATAACGCTTAAAAAAAACTTTTTCTTAGAGATAACATCTTCGGCGAGTTCCACTTCTTCGGCGAGCAAAAAGCCGAGAACCGACGTGGCTGCTCTTGACGCGGACGACCCGGTCATCAACGTGAGTCCTTATTTGCATAATTTATTACAGAAATATTTATTGGTAGAGTCTTCGTTTGCATGATTTATTAACGAAATAATTGTTGTACAGTCCTCATTTGCATAATTGATTATCGAAATGTTTATTGTACAGTCCTCGCTTACTCGCATTCATAATTTATTATCGAAATATATATTGTACATGTACAGTCCTCATTTGCATAATTTATTATCGAAATGCTTATTGTACAGTCCTCGCTTACTCGCATTCATAACTTATTATCGAAATATATATTGTACATGTACAATCCTCGTTTGCATAATTTATTACCGAAACATTGATTGTACAGAGAATTTTAGCTAAAAGTGTTTATATTTTTTAACCTGTGTACTCAGTCTCTATCGGTTCTACAGTTTCTATAATGTATAATTTCTTGCTATTGGTTACTTTCAGGATGATGATGAAGAAGAAGAGGATGACGAGGATGATGATGATGATGACGACTTGGAGCGTGAGCTTCAAAAGATCAAGAATGAACGGGAAATTGAAAAAAAAATAAAAGTCAGTCTTTCAAAATGTATTTATTTTTTTATAATTTATTAATTATTATTATTTTATTAATTATTTAGAATATTGTTATTGATATTAAATTTTGTTTGTTTTTTTTAAATTTAAAATTTAATTTATAACAATAGGAGGAAGAGAAGAAAGTCGCAGACGAAAAAGTACGAGTAGAAATCATCGCCAAGGGCAATCCGCTTCTCAACCAAGGGCCGTCAGATTTCAAGGTCAAACGAAGGTTGGCTCATTAGTTATATTGCCGTATTAAAATCCGTTTTTTTTGCAAAATTCAATAATTAATGTCTATTTTATAATATATAGTTATTTTTTGTTGGTCTACTTTTTTATTTTTTTCATATTTGGCCTATCACAAATCAAAATATTTTTGTTTCTCTGACCTCATTTTACCTTTTTACCTTGATTGACTTGACACCAGGTGGGACGACGACGTGGTGTTCAAGAACTGCGCCAGGGACGACGAATCGAAGAAGCAGAAACACTTCATCAACGACACTCTCCGATCGGAGTTCCACAAGAAGTTCATGGACAAGTACATCAAGTAACGAGGGAACGTACAGAGAAATACCGAGAGGCATACCTTGAGACACAGATAAGGAGAGAGATAGAGATAGGAGTGAAGTGACAGACAGTGTTATGTGATTGGAGATAAATTTTTTTTAAATAATGTTTTAAGTGTAATAAAATAATTGGATTACAAGAAATATTTTATCTTTTTTATTAAAGTTATTAGAAATAACTTTTTATTGTCTTTTGGGTGGATGGTGTATAAAAAATTGTGGTGGGGGGATATGTAGGGTTTTTAGATGGAGGATAAATAGAAAAGCTTGGTGAAGGATTTATAGGGGGTCAGTGTATAGGGGAGTTTGGTGATAGATATGTGAAGGTTTTGGTAGGGTATGTAGGGAGGTTTTGATATGGGATATATAGAAGAGTTTTGAATATTAAAAATTTTCTCTGAATTGATTTCTAAACTATTCCTAATAATTTCACTAATAACCGAAATAACACCCAGTATAGAATAACAAAAATATTGAGTTTATGTTTCCATTTATGTAGCGCATATTATTCGATACTTTTTGTGTGCAATCGTAAAACCAGCGGTGGCGCGCGTAAAATTAGGGATGTGTCGTTTTTTAATGACGATCGATTTATCGATTAAAACCGGTTTTATAGGAAAGCGTGCAACTGCAAAGTAGTCGATGAATGAGAATTTACAGTGTAGAGATATTAATTGACCAGATTAATTGCTCTTCTTAATAAGAAGGATGGAAAGTTAACAAGTTAGAGATGTAGGTAGGTATAAAAAAATAAAAATGCAGCAAATCATCCGTATCGTTGTTAATAATCGCGGCTTGTTGTGCTCCGCGAGACATATGAAGCTCCTGAATTTATTACAAATTGTGGTACCTGCCTATAAAATAATGCACTCCCCTTTTCTCACAAAATTTGAATTCTAAAAGTTTCAGACTGAAATAACTGTTATCCACTTTTTGAATTCGTCACATACGGGGGACATCATTTCAGCTAAACATTGCTGGGGGGGAACTTGTTATCAGGGCCCACAAACATTTCTCAAAAATTTTCATCAAACCTTTTCAGGGGACCCACTAAAAAAGCACAAAGAGCTCACTTCACCTCCTATCCATAAAAATGGCCCACTTAAACCTCAAAAGCTCCCATCTTACAATTCTTAGGGCATTTCTACCTTTCGAGGACCCAAAACTATTTTAGGGAGCCCATTAAAATTTCGCATTATACCTATTTTGTTTAACCAAACAGCTTGAATATTTATAGAAAACCTCCAACAACAACAAAACTCAATGGCAAGCGGGTTATTATTTGCATGACCTTTAACCTACGAAAAACACGATTTCATTGAACGGATTCTCCATAACACTAACTACCAGCTGTTAGCGGCATTAGCGGGCAAGCTGTTAGCTACTAGCGTTGTTCAGTTCAGCTGGTTCGTTCGCTATTGGTGTCAGTCAACAACGAGCCGTTGAGCATTTTTCGGCTCTGAAGAACTTGAAAAATCGCTTTCTCTTAGTCGACCCGAGCCATAGAAAAGAGAGATGACGAAAGTGTTTTATTGACAAGCACTCGAAAATGCGATAAGAAGAAGAAGACATTTAAAAGTTATTATCATCATTCGAACGTGTTGAGACGAGAGCCGACACGTTTCACTGTTTTTAAGTATGATAGCGAGTCAGTCAGTCAGTCAGACATATATGTATGTATAGTTAGTAGTTGAGTACCAGGCCAGAAATATTTCTAACGGCACTCGGCACCAAATTCTTTCTTGGATTTAATCGCTCACCGAAGTAGGAATTCGAATTATTCTACTAACTCGGGTCGGGGAGGAAGGGGAGGGAGGGAGGAGGTTAGGGTGGCGGTACCGTTTCAACGACGAGTCTGTTCGCACAAAGGGTAGGTAGGGGGTAGCAAAAAGTTATTCTAACGGGGCGTGTAACTGATGGCGCCACTGAAAAGTTGATTAAGATGTATATAAGTAAATGATAAAAATTACGAAATAGCCGACGAACGCCAAAAAGAAAAGCAATTGCCGACACTTTGGTGTTAATACCATGAAATTCAGTTAAATTCACTTTTAACACCCCAGCCCTTCTTTGTACTCCAATGCATACATATGTGCATAAAAATAATATGTATATATTATACAATATATGTACAACACTTTAAAGCACATACATATATATCTATATATATACAGAAATGAATAATTACATAGAAATATCTTTAAAAGGACTTCTTGCACGACATTCATTGGTTATTTACCTTCCTGTATAAGCGCGTGTGTTTTTATGTATGTGTGTCCGTGTGTTCTGGATATAAATACAAGACGAGATCGTAAACCGGTTCCGGTATTGCACCTCTGAATGTGTATTTTTTTCCCCAGCCGAAGTAGGTACTGTCACTGGAATCACCACTGCAACCTTTTTAAGGGCTGTATTTGAAACGGTATGTCGGTTTATTTTTAAATAAAGCGATTATATTTATATTCGGTTTTTATTAAAAGTATATTACAGTATTATTTTAATTTTGTTTTACCAGAAAGCTGATTATTGCAAACGCGAGACAAGAATATTTTAGATATATATATATTTTAAATATAAATATCAAATATTGCGGGATTGTGTCCCCCATCTGTTGGCTATCTGTCAGCTATCTGCTACTCTACAAGTTGGAAGTTAGTAAACATTTAGTGTATATATGCATTTCATTTTTAATCATATGTTTGATTTGATTTTGTATTAATTATCATTTTTGGCTACATATTAACTATTGCATATTCATCTGATTTGATTATATTTGTATATATATATATATAGTTAAACATATTAATGCATTACCATCAAAATATATTTATATTTACTTTGATGCATTTTTAAGTTTATTTTTTAAGAGTTTTTCATGCTTTATAGCAGTTTCATGTTTGATTCTGTTAAGGAAGGGTAGTATCTCGTTTTATTTGCTAATTTCTCTGGAAAGTTGGAATAGCACCCCGTGTTGATGATGATGATGATGATGATGTCGGTGATGATGATGATGATGATGTTGGTGATGATGATGATGGTGGTGGTGGTGGTGGTGGTGGAGATGATGACGACGATGATGATGATGATGACGATTGTTATACTGATGATATTGATGATGATAATGACGATTGTGATACTGAAGATGATGATGGTGCTACTGATGAGGTTGATGTTGACTTCAATTTCATTAAGTTGAGTTTGACTTGAGAAGAAATAATTTCATATTTATCTGTGTACATAGGGAAAAGTGGAAAAGAGCTATTGAGGGTGAGATAGGGCTCAAGAGAAAGAGAGTGAGAGAGAGAGAGAGAGAGAGAGAGAGAGAGAGAGAGAGAGAGAGAGAGAGAGAAAGGGAGGGAGAGGGTGTGTGAGAAAAATAGCGGATAAATTGGCTTGTGGACGAACGTGTTGGGACATGTAGCGAACAACAATCGTAGCGTATTCGAGTACTCGAATACGCGTTCAGTCTTGTACGCGTCTTCGTGTATAATTTCTGTATGCGTTTTTCCCTCGCCGCGACAGAGAGAGAGAGAGAGATGGGCGAACTGGCGGATGACATAAGCGGACGGAGATGAAGGACTGATTGAGTGAGTGAAAATTAAATGGAGGGAGATATGAGTTTTAATTAATTAAAAATTTCAACAGATGAATGAATGAATGAATGAATGAATGAATGAATGAACTATTGAATTAATTAATTAGCGATTTTTATTGATTAATTAATTGAATGAATGAATGAATGAAAAAGCGATGAATTCCTAACGGACGCGCAGTGAACAGGAAAAACTGGAAAATTGCGCAAAACACCACGGTTATATTATAGTATTATTAACTTATAACGAATCTCAGCAACCAATTAAAATGCGAAATGGACAATGCAAACAATAATACATGCGGTGAAAGTGTGCATTGCTCAACGTTTAAAACGGTACAGTCCGTTTCTTTCTTCGACTTACAAGTTACGCAACAATACACTTTTAAGGTGTAACAGCCTTATAACTTCTTAATTAAAATTCAAAAACTCTTTCATATGAAAAGTTCTTAGCGAAGTTGTGTTTAGTTTTAACCTCATTTAGAATGTCGCCAGTTCATGTCTATAGAGCCGATGTGTTAATATATTCAGTCGGTTCAATGGACGGGTCAGTCGGTTAATTACCGGTTCGAATAAATCAAACAATCGAGCGATTATTTATGAAATTCGGTGTTTATTTTCTAGAATTGTTTCTCCTTTTTCTCTTCCTCAATCTCTTTACTTATATTTTTCTTTAATATCTCTCCCTCTATAATCCTTGTTAGTTTCTTGGTATGTGTATGTGTGTGTGTGTCTGTGTGTGACTGTGTGTGTTTATGTCCGTGTCTGAGTGCACGTCTACGTCTAAGTGTACGTGCCGTTGTGTGTTTGGACTTTCTGAGATCGTTTTTTTTCCCAATGGCACATCACTGTCACTCTAGAAGTTTTTTATATTTTTGTTTTTTTTCTTATATTTTTTCATCGTTTTTGTCTTGTTTTTTTCTGAGTTTGATTTTTTTCAGCAATGAAAACGTCATTAAACATTTCACTTTGTTTCTTCTCCTGCGAAAGACATCAACCGGAAACTCTCTATCGAAGTCTCCTCCAATTGCATGCATGCATGTATTCATTCTTTTATTGTTACTCCACTCTTTCGATCATTCATGTTTCCTTTTATTTGTTCATTCGTTCGTTCGTTCGTTCGCTCGTTTGCTGGATATCCGGAAGCGTGATGGCTATTGATCGGAAACGGAATAACAAGATCGAAAGTCAGGCTCTTTTTCCGCACCGTCGGCCTGTAGTAATGTAGTAACCCTGTGAAAAAAAATGGCTGACTGTAGTGAACAAAGTTAAAGAGAGTGAGAGAGAGAGAGAGAGAGAGAGAGAGAGAGAGAGAGAGAGAGAGAGAGAGAGAGAGAGAGAGAGAGAGAAAGAAAAAGAGAAAAAGAGAGAGAGAAAAAGCGGGAGGGAGAGAGAGAAAGAAAAAAGAAAGAAAGAGAGAGAGAGAAAGAGAAATAGAAAAAATAGAAAGAAAAAAAGAGGAAAAAAGAGAAAAAGGGGGAGAGAGAGAAAGAGGGAGGGAGGCAGGGAGAGAGAGAGAGATACTCTCACGGCAGCACCGACTAAACAGGTAAGACTTTATGCAATAGAAAACACTCGTGTAGGTATCCGAGAATGTTTCGAGAATTTTTTTCTCTCTAAAAAAACTGCAAGTTTAATCATTTTCTTGATTTTCTGTTATTAAATTTTTTTTATTTATTAAATGTTACAAATGTTATTAAATTCTTTTTTTTCTATTTTTTCTTGGTGGGAATTTATTTTCTATTTTATATTAGTAAAACATTAGAATTAAAGCTTTTTTAGGTGTCGATCTAGAGCCCCTGAATAAAATATAGGAAATATATAATTCATCGTGGGACACCAACCCTTCTTTCTCTCTGGAGAAAAAGAGGACAAAAGCAGCCATATTTTCTAATGAATAGAACTACATCCACCATGGTGTCGCAATTATTTCAGTTCACTTTTAATACCCTCAATGTATAGATATACAGCTGCACATAAACCTCATTCTTTTTTTGCTATCTTTTATGGAATAGAATAGGGTTCCAGGATTATTACGTTAATTAGGAACCGGGCAATCAATTTCTCTCTTTCTCCTTTTTTTTCTCTAAAGCTGGATTATTATATATCCGTTGTTGCGGGTCTCCTGGCACGAAAAGTTGTTTAAATATTCATGAGCGGTGCCGGATCGATTAAAACCGTAAACTGCAGAATATTAGTCGAACCTTTTTTTTCTACATGCGATGTGTATGTATATGCGAAAAATTAAATGAAAAACTAGATAAAATAATCGTCTTAAATATTATTTGTATAAATCGTCTTCAAAAATAATAATTTTTTTATTGAACCATAAAAAAAAATTGAATGCGCGTTTGCTCTTATGCTGATCTGAATTCAAAATTTGTTTTCAAATTCTGGTGGTTAGGTCTGCTGCGTATCGCCGTCGGACCGCCGACAACATTGTAAATTTGCTATTTTCAATTTAAATTTTTGCAGCTTTCAAGTTCATTTGATTGCTTAAAAACTTTCTAAGATGTCATCATTTAAAGCAGATTCGTACGCATCGTCCCACCTCGTGGAGTCTGTACTAACTACTAATTACTAACTTGAGATGATATTTAAAAATAACAAGCTTTTGCTTCGTTTTGTAAACTTATCATCAAATTCTGTCAGATTAGTTCTATATATCACGTTCAAATATAAATTAATAATTTTCGTTGTCTTATCTACAGACATGTTGAAACATTTGGACGATGCGGCGACGCAACTAGACAGGAGCGAGGACGACATTTTGTTATTCGGTGAAGATATAACCAACTGCGATAGTCTCATCAGTCTGACCCAAGAACTGGAAGATTTCATCGACGAGGGCGACAGACTGGAATTTTCCGAAGCAGAAGATCTAAAATCCTTTGACAGGCATTTCAACCTCTCCGGCACTGCCATGTACGCCGCCAGCGAAACCAGCAGGGCGACGTCTTCCCTTTTCCCTCCTATCTCGCCCTGCTCTTCGCCCGCTCCCACGTTTTCCCACGTAGCGGGAGGACAAACGTCGGAGATCAGAGTCAAAATTGAAAAAGACGATCCGTCGAAATCTGAATCGCTGATAGCCACCGCTACTTGCTTCATCGACGAATCTCTGACCAGTCTAGACTGGCTCATAGAGTTAGATATAAACCAGCTAACCTCCGGACCGCAGACCACTTACCCTAGTAGAAGGTGTGGGTTGAGCGGCTCCTTTGATGACTGGGACGGCGCGGACAACTGTCCTTACTGTCCTGACTCTCAGGATGTCGGCCAGAAACGAGGCGTCAGGGGATTGATGAGGAAGCCACCCTACTCCTATCCGGAATTGATCTTCATGGCCATGCAAGACGCCCCTGACAAACAGATAACCGTTGCTGGAATATACAACTGGATTAAAGAAAAATTTCCTTATTACAGAGACCATTCGAATAAGACATGGCAGGTTAGGCCTGATATGGTAACTACTTTATTGCAATTTATTTGTTTTATTTATTTTTTAAAAATAATAGTTTATAGTCCTTTACACCAGGTGTTTTAAGACTGAAATAGCTGTATGCTGGAAGCACCTAAGCTCCTATCGTGGATCATATTTTGATCCTTTTAACAACTGTACTTTTATTCAGGCAATTAGCGAGGCGGAGTTTACAAATTTATTACACATTTATTGTTTCTATAACCATTAAACGACTAAAAAAGTATATTATTAGCCAGTGCTTTTCTTTATGTCCTATATTTGGGTTAATTTGTAATTTTTTAAAACTTTTAATGATAGATATAAAAAATATTAGTTTATTTTTATTAAATTCCTTTTATTAACTTCACTGCCGGTCTTGCTTGATTGATTGCTTGCTTACTTGAAAACCTTGAAAGTGCAATTTAACTAATTTCTCGGCATCCAATCGAACTGAAATTTGAAATTTAAGCTCGCTCCTCATGCCAATGCATTCTATCTAAGTTTGAAAAATAAAAAAAAATTGTTAAAACATTTTTTTTGCGATAAATTAAAAGCCGCAAATCCCAAAAGATAACGGATTTGTGAAAAAAAAAAGGTTTTCAAGGCTTTCTTGTAACTCCAATGAACAAATTTCATTTATTGCCTAAATTATTGTTTTCATTTAATAAAACGCAATTTCAGCAATTTAGTCAACCACCAGCTGACTGAAGTATTTCTAGTTATTTTTCCCGACCCAACAAGATATCAGCGTTGTAGAAATTTTTCGAAATTTAAAAAACTTCTTCGAAATATAATTAAACGTAATAAGTAAGCTATTTAAGTTCATGAAAACTCTTGTATGTTTATAACCAAAATCAATTTTCAACCATGCTTTTTTTCTTTCCTTTATTAACCATTCTCTTCTTTTTTTTCAATCAACAGAATTCAGTTCGTCACTGTTTGTCCCTCAACAGCTCTTTCGAGCGAGTAAACGGCTCAAAGGAGCAATCCGGCAAAGGAGCTTGGAAACTCTGCCCAGAGTTCCTGGCCAGCAAGCGTTGGAAGTTGGAAGACATGCAGAGCAAGAACAACAAGTTCCTCTCCGAAAGGGGCGGTCGCTTCACCGGCTCGGCCGTGTTCCGACGCGATTTCCACCACCCTTACCTACCTGCAAAGTCGCCGCAGTCCTGCCGACCGCTGACGGTCAAGAAGGAGCACAAGCTGAAGCCGTTCGGTGGTCGGTCGTCGTCCGGCTCTTCGTCGCTCCTAGCTGCGCCGAATTCTTTCTCTTTCAAGCAGCCGACGTTCTACAGCGTTGGCGGTAGCGGCGACTCTTGCGGCAACAACAACAACAACAGTGATGTTTATAACAGCAACAACAACATATTTTTCAGCAGCAGCGTCAACAACAACAGAAGCGGTAGCGTCTCTTCGTCTCCCGTGTCTTCACCGGCCGACGACGTCTGCGTCTTCGACGGCGTCGTCGACAGCTTCGACGCCGACTTCTGCCACGGCAGCAGTTCTTTTGTCGTCGCCAACGGCAACGAGTATGACGACGACGACGACGACGAAGATCACAAACTCCTCGCGGAATTTCTGGCCGTCGATCCCAACCATCTGGACGACGGCTCGATCTATCTGAACGACTGTTCGCAACTTCAACAGCAGCACGACGAGGACCACCTCAGCCGTCACCGCAACGACGTCGCCGACGAGTCCAACTTCTTCAGCAACTTTCCCGACCACCACCACCACAACAGCAGGAGCAACCTCGGCCACGGCAGCAACAACAACGGCAGGCAGGACAACGAACTGGCGACCATCATGAGCTACAGCGACTGCTGTTCCAGCTTGCTTGGCGACGATCCGACCATTCCCGGCCTCAACCTTTCTCTCGGTCACTCGATCGCTCCCATGCCCACGCCGTCATCGTCAACAACGACGTCGTCATCGTCTTCATCTTCTTCAGCTACCCCCCTCGATGACACCCACCACCAGCCTTTCATCTTCGACGTACCCTCGTCCTCTCATCCCTCACTGACATCGACGACCTGGTTCGACGATGTCGAATCTTGCGTCCTCGACGACGGGTTCGATTCCAGTTGCCTTACTAACCTTTAACCTATGACCTCTGCTGCTGCTGCTGCTGCTGCTGAACAAAGGGTAAAAAATGAGAAAGAAAAAGAAAATGGTTGAAATCAGAAAATGAAAGTATTCTGTAAAATATCACGACTATATGTGTGTGTGCGCGATCTGTATTTCCCGTTTGTCCTCCATGAACATACGTACAAATTGTTCTGCATCTTCCAGTCCATCCATCCATCCATTCATCCATCCTTTCGTACTTTCTTTTTCCAGTATTTCCATCCATCCATCCATCTGGCTCGTAAGATCGGCGATACTTGCTAGCGCCCGTTGACAAAATTCCAATTTGTAATTTCAACTTTCAATTATTCTTCTGGTTTTTCCGCTTTTCCATCAAATCTTTGCGACGTCTGAGCCTTCGTTTCGGCTCGACGACCAATCCCTGGTCAGCATGTAACCGCCCAAACCCCCCCTCCCTAATTTATCCAGCATATCATTGGACAGTTTGCCTTTTGGCGAATAGAGATGCCTTTTTATGAATGTGAACATGTTTTACATATTTGATGTTTGTACTGCTTCGTACATAACATGACATTTATGTTATTAAATGTCATGTGTGTCTATATATATATGATATATATATATATATTTATAATGTCGGATATATATATATATATATATATATATATATATATATATATATATATATATATATATATATATAACATATGACATATACATCATTTGATGCATGTCACATTTCACCATTTTTTTTGTGTGACACGTTTGTGGATGTCACAATCTGAACTCTGACCCATGAACTTTTGCAGCTGCAAAATTTTGTTGGTCTTTTTTTGTTGTTGTTTGAAAACGATATTTATGTACTGTTGAGCATTCCATACAATTATTTCCTTCTTCTTAATTGTTAATAAATTGCATAAATTACGTCGTGTTTATTTATTTATTTATTTATCGATTTATGTAAATGTTAAATTGTATTAAAACTTGAATTTTGAAAAATGCAGATGCAGCAGACGTTGAAATTGATTTTTTTTAATTCAAGAACGCCTTTTTTTGTTTTTTTCCTCTTCATGTATGTAAATATAATAGATTTAATTTGATTAATAAACTTTTAATCGAATTCCTGGTTAAGAAATCACCCGACGCCGTTTAATGTAAGCTATTTAATTATTAATTCAATTATTTATACACGGTCTTTGGCACCGATGTTTACCAATCAGCTGATTCAAAATCTACCTGACTGTTGTCGTGCGAAGCACTTCTATTTTTAGGCTGGAAATTCCGTCTCTCTTTTATTTATTTATTTATTTATTATTTTATTTTAGTCACTGTGAAAGACCGTAATTTTGCTATTTGATTTTTAATTAAAGGCAATATTTTTCGATTATTCCTAAATAAATGTGTTAAACAATATTTGCTTTTAAATAAATTTAAAAAAAATACTAAATAATACTAGTTCGTTATTTATGGCTGAAAATTAGCGTGTTATTGTTATCAATGGTTAAAAAGAATAAAAAACATTACTGGGGTTCGCTAGAATTCTAACTGGTTTCAGTACTTC
>OZ022241.1:41724031-41754623 GCA_963978895.1 Erpobdella octoculata
GCGTGGAATATGCTAATGCTGAACCGGGACCATGACTTGGATGGTTTGAAGGGATGGTGGAAATATGGATGGATAAATGCATGGATGGATAGATGAATTGGTGAAATAAGTGACTATCATATCAATTTGTTGAAAATTTGTAGATAATTTGTTTATAATATTTTCTGAAAATATAAAAAAAGTTTTAACGACAATATTCTGCATTGACAGGCTCCTTCGAATGCTGTACTTGTACTTACAATGCTGTATTTCTACTTGTAAGGCTGTACTGGTACTTATGATGCAGTACTTGTACATGTAAAGCTGTTCTTGTACTTGTAATGCGGTACCTCTACTTGTTAAAGCTGTACTTGTACTTGTAATGCGGTACCTCTACTTGTAAAGCTGTACTTGTACTTGTAAAGCTGTACTGTCAATTGTAAAGCTATACTTGTACCTATAAGATAATACTTATACTTTTACCAATGCGTTGCTTCTGCTTATTTGTACGGGTTTTCCCCATTCCATTCCCCATGCTCCATTTTCCACGTTGTATGTCACAAATCGTTAAAAAACTGTAAATAATATATACTTGAATTATAATTATAATATAGTGTCTTTTAAATAACTCTTTATTTTTCTCTTTCTCTCTCTCTCTCTCTCTCTCTCTCTCTCTCTCTCTCTCTATCTCTCTCTCTCTCTCTCTCTCTCTCTCTTCCTCTCCCTCTTACTCTCACTGTAAGCACTCGTTAGTAAATTTTCAGTTATTCGGTTTGTTCGTTATTTTAATTTTATGATTTAATTAGTTATTTATTCATTTTTAATTTGTAACTTAATAAAAGAAATTAAATAAACATTCCACCAGTCAGCTCGTGGACTATTAATGAACTTGTTAATATATATATATTTTGGAAAAACTTTCGCTAGGTGGCTAGTCATGGCATGAATATATTATTTAATTGGTCGCTAGGTGTCATGCCTCGTTTTTTTTGGTTTAACTTAATCGGTCTGAGATTTATTAAATACGTTTTTAATAAATAAATAAAAACAGTTAATGATGGTTATGGTAATGATCATTATCATCAAAACGAATGATTTAGCGAGTCGTTTGAAATTATTCAACTGCGACCGATGCATTATTTTCATTATATTGATATTTGTGGTGATGATGATGCTGGAGCTGACGACAACGATGATGTAGGTGATAATGATGATGACGATACTGATAGTAATTATGATAATGATAGTGGTGATGATGATGATAGCAATCGTCGTCGTCTTAAGAAAATCTAATATTGATAATAGTAAAAATAATAAACACCAGAAAAATATTTCCGGTTCCACGAATCAAAAGAATCAACACTCCATTCGGTTAGAATATAATCCGGTATAATAAAATAATACGATATAACTCTTTTTCGATGAGTGAAACACATGGAACATCTTGCATGAGTAGTATAACAGCAGTGCGCCGTAAGTTTGTACCAGGTTACAGCAGGTACAGGTATACAGTGGCCAGCTTGTGATACCCGATACGCTGGTCAGTAGTACCGTTTGGTATTAAGCCGTGGTTCTGGAAACAATAACTTGGACGCTGCTTAGTAGTTGATGATGATGCTGGTGGTGGTGATGATGATGATGATGATAACAGTGATGCTGATGATGATTGGGGTGATAAAGATAACAGTGATGATGGTATTGATGATGATGATAATGATGATGATGATGATGATGATGATGATGATGATGATGATGATGATGATGATGATGATGATGATGATGGTGATGGTGATGATAATGACGACGACGATGCAGTACAGATGTCTTCAAATTGGAAAGAATTCTTCCGTTACTAGGTTCACATTCGTTCATATGTTCGTCCGTTTTCACACCCAAATAGATTGACCGTTTTCTTCGCTTGGTGGTTCGGTTGTGTCTGTGTGTCTGTTTGTTTGTATGTGTGTTAGTGACTTTCAGTGTGCCTGTTTGTTTGCTTGCGTCTATTTGAATGTATTTGTGCTTTTGACGGATGATGGTGATATGGAAGAAGTTCAGATAAGGAAGTTGTATATGTAACACTTTCTTTTAGCCAATTATTTATCAACTCTCTCTATTTCTCTCTCTCTCTCTCTCTCTCTCTCTCTCTCTCTCTCTCTCTCTCTCTCTCTCTCTCTCTCTCTCTCTCTTTCTTTCTCTCTCTCTCTCTCTCTCTCTCTCTCCTCTCTCTCTCTCTCTCTCTCCTCTCTCTCTCTCTCTCTCTCTCTTTCTCTCTTCTTTTTTCTTTCACTTTCTGTAATATTCCTTCACAACTTTCACTTTTCAATCTGCATTGATACCCTAATTTGATCATCATCATCGTCGTCGTCGTCGTCGTCACCACCATCACCATCACCATCACCATCACCATCACCATCACCATCACCATCACCATCATCATCATCATCATCATCATCATCATCGTCATCATCATCATCATCATCATCATCATCATCATCATCATCAACACCACCACAACTACCATCTCGTTCGTAACTCTCAATTTATTCCGATGGTTCTAATAATTATAACCGGTACCTGAGAGAAAGAGAGAAAGAAAGTGAGAGCGAGAAAGAAAGAAAGAGAAAAAGTAAGAGAGAGAAAGAGAGAGACAAACGGTGAATGCATGTATGTATGTATGTATGTTATTTCCATTTGTTGAGAAGTTCAACTAGGAAAGAAAGGCTCAGTTTAAGCAGCCGAGGAGGCAGGTAATCGTAAATACAAATAGCGTCGTATACGTATATAATAGGCTTTCAATTCTGTGAAAAGAGAAGTTATATTAGTTAGTTAAGTTAGCAGCTTATTCGATTTTGGTATAACATTTTAATTTATAAATAAATAAATGTGCATATATATATATATATAAATCGGAATAAATAGTTAAGAAGTTGCGATTGAGTAAACATAAACTTCTGAATGTAAATAAGTGAGTTATTTAAGCGATCACATGATATGGATGTGTTCAGGGAATGCAATTTCGAATCGGGTGCGTTCTTGGTTTAAATTGATGATGATGATGATGATGATGGTGATGATGATGATGATGGTTGATGATGGTGATGATGGTGGTGATGATGATGATAATGATGGTGGTGGTGGTGGTGGTGGTGATGATGATGATGGTGATGATGGTGGTGGTGGTGATGGTGACTGATTCTTGTTCAAGACGATATTCCCAGGACGGAGATTGCTTCGACGCCAGCCACTTGTTGCCTTACATTGTTTATTTATTTATTAATTTGTTTATTATTTAATTGAATACTTTTATTTATTCATTAATTTTTTATTAATTAATTAATTAACTCCGCCTTGCTTTTGCCAGTCCCAAACCTGGAGAAAGGAGGAGGGAAAAGTAATGTGTATGTATGTGTCTGTGTATGTGTATGTGTGTCTCCTCTTTGCCCTGTAAAGTCATCTCTTGGAGTATTTCAGTCTGAAGAGAGCAGTGAGAAATGTCAAAGTGAACTCTGATGATCTCCTGACCCCACCCTGGAATTGAAACCTTTCGACCCAAACCCCCCACTCCCGTTTTGCATGATGGCTTATTAACATCATCTCCCCCATCCGATCTTTGTTGACACTTAAATTGAGATTAATTAATTTAAAAGCGTTTCTTGATTTTCAGGGGTTTGAATACGTTTCGTTGATATTTATTTATGCCAGTGCAACCGAAGAAAGACAAACTGTAACACATCATCATCATCATCATCATCATCATCATCATCATCATCATCATCATCATCATCATCATCATCGTCGTCGTCGTCGTCGTCGTCGTCGTCATCGTCGTCATCGTTATCATCACCACCTTCTTTTGGAATGTTATTTACAGACGCGTTCCTTATTTGGACGGTATCCCGATGTTGAGGATATCTAATCTGAGGAGAAAAGGTTGTTGTTTTTGTATTTGTTGGTATTTGTGAGTCTTTGTTTGGTATTGGTGAGTATTTGCTGGTATTTGTGAGTCTTTGCTGGTATTTGTGAGTCTTTGTTGGTATTTATGGATTTTGTTGGTATTTCTTTTTCGGTATTTCTAAGTATTTTAAGTAGCTGAAAACATTTGCTATTGATTATTAATTATTTTAAATATATAAGTAGTTAAAATTTATAATGTTTTAAAATATGTCTTAATATTTTTAAGTATTTGTTAGTATTTTTAGGTGTTTTTAAGTCTATTTTAGTTTTTTTTAAAGTTTTTTGTAGTATTTCTAAAAATTTTAGCGTTTCAGAGTATTTTTAGTTTATTTAAAATATCTTTTAATATTTTAAAAAAATCTTTTTGATGTAATTTTTAATTATTTTATACAAACCATTTTAACTTTCTTTTAGTATTTTCAAGTATAATACATATTTACTTCCTTAATCAAATAAGTAATTTATTGTAAAAAAATCCACGAACACAGATAAGAACACGATAACTTGATAATTTTCATGAATTGAGAAGTAAAGGCAATAAGTAATTTATAAAACTAAACTCTAAACAGAAGCATAGTACGTACTTTCGTACGTACACTTGGAATATTATTGCCTACAATGCTGCCACAACAATCAGGGATGCTACTTTCAGGTTGTCGATTATCGGATAACCGGTCGAGTGTTTTCGGTCGGGTAATAATCCGTTCACAATCCGGTTATTTCTAAAGTTGATTATTTATAATTGTGTTTTTACCCTATCGTTAAAGCCTGGGCTGCCAAAAGCTCGGACAACCCGCACCCGTAGGTCCGTTGATCAAAACAAGGTGATGACCAACAAGTGAAAGTTAAAAAAAAACAAAATAAAAAAACACTCTTATATTTTTTAGATTATGTAATTCGATTTCTAAATGCAATAATAGTTTTACCATTGTTTATAGTAACAATAATAGTTTTACCATTGTTTATAGTAACGCTTTAGTCAACTAAGTCAACGTTTAAATGACGCTAGCGCCATATAGTGAATAATTTTAAGTGCGTTAAAAAATAAATATTGAAATTTAATGAAATAATGATTAAATCGCTTTGGAAATTATTGAATATCGTTTTGGCGGGTGGCTAAAGTCTATGTCGAAAGTTTAAAAATTCTAACCTGTCTAAAAGTTGGTGAAAAATCAATTCAAAAGTTTTGACTACAGACGCAGAAGTCAAGTTAAATAAAAGTGTGTAAAAACAATTCTGCTGAAATCTATGTAACAGATCTCTTTAAAACCGATTTTTTCAGTCGTTCGTGGACATTTAGTTTTTTTTTATAGTTTTTATAATAATATATGACTTTGTATATTTGCGATTTAGTGGAATTGTACTCAAGCGGGTCGGATAACTCGGGTCACCAAGCGGATCGGATAAGTCGGGCCACCAAGCGGATCGGATAAGTCGGGCCACCTGAATAAACTTGCCATCTTCGATAGTTAAGTCAAAACCTGGCAAATAGATTCGTCGGTAGAAGTAATTGATGAGTTCCATGCACAGATCGGTGATGTCAGAAGTAGTACTAGTTGTTGCAGTAGTCGTAGTAGTGGTAATAATAGTAGTTGTTGTAGCAATAGTTATAAAAGTTGTTGTAGCAGAAGTAGCAGCAGTAGTCGCAGTAGCATCAACAGCAGCAAGCAATTTCAGTAATAGTAATGGTTGAGATAATGACTGCAGTAGCAACAAGATTATTATTAGATGGCTATTTGAAGTGTTGAAAACCACTACTCTCTCTTTCTATACTTTTTCTTATCCTCTCTCTCTCTCTCTCTCTCTCTCTCTCTTTCTTTCTCTCCCTATCTTTCTCTCTATTATGCTTTTGATGATTCGGTACGAAAGATGTTGGATCAAGAACAGTTGTTCAGTGTTCATAACATCCGGTTATGAGAACATGTTCTTGTCCCAGCAACTAACGTAAAGAAAGATTCAGTAACATTTCTTTTTGTTCGCCCTGTAAACATGGTTCTTGTGATCAAACAAATAAACCAATGAATGAATAAATGAACGAATGAACGAACGAATAAGCTAGCGAAAGAACAAACAAACACATAAACGAACGGACAAACAAACAAACAAACAAACAAACAAAAACGAACGAACGAGCGATAATATAATTGAGCGATGAAATGAAAAGAGCTTTCAATAAACTAACGAAATGCTTTTAAAAATAAATTTTTCTTCAGTCAGTCACATCGCTATTTTTTTTTTTTTTTTTGATAAATGATAACAGAGAAAAAGGTAATTTATTGGAAAAGATGCGTAAACACGTTTTCTTCTGGTTTCGATGTTTTTTTCCCTCTCCCTCCCTCCCTCCCTCCCTCTTTCTCCCTCTCCCTCCCTCTCCCTCTCCCTCTTTCTCTCTTTCTCTCTTTCTCTCTCTCTCTCTCTCTCTCTCTCTCTCTCTCTCTCTCTCTCTCTCTCTCTCTCTCTCTCTCTCTCTTTCTCTCTCTCTTAATCTCAGCACACACGCATACACTCAAAGTTCTTGTTTATCTTGTGAAACTTTCTTTTCATTTGGATATTTTTTAATAGAAACAACTTAGGTTAATAATATAATATCATCACCACAATAACGAACATCATCATCACCACCACCTTTGAGATCTGCAAGGGCCGGGCCTGTGTTCTTCTGCCAAGTTATGAGACCTACGGGCTTTAAACACGTTCCGGGCCGGGTCCAAATCAGCACCGGACGGATCGGGCCTGGAATTTCGTGCCTATGAATAGGCGGGGTTGCGAAGGATCGGCCCGTTCATGACTCTACATAATCACCACCACCGCCGCCACCACCACCACCACCACCACCACCACCACCACCACCATCATCATCATTGTCATCGTTATCCTAGACACCAATAGAAAGATAAATTAATGACGAAGTGGGTTAATTAATTTCAGTGTCTGTAATCTTATTTAGCTATTAACATTCCAGTTTTTTTTATTATCACGTGATTGTAAAGTCGACAAATAACACTTTAAGCGTAATTAATTGGTATTTATTTTATAAACATCAACCTTCTTCAACAGTATCAACACAAACACCATTATTATCAACACCATCATCTTTACACTAATGTCAAACCAACGTCAACATCAACATCAACACCAACATCAACATCAACATCAACACCAACATTTTCATCAACACCAACATCAACATATCTACAGAAGACCACATCCGCGACATTCTTCACTGTCCATCAACCGATTAAAAGATGTCCCAATACACCAACAACACACTTCCGGGAGCCAACAATCCCAGAACCGCTCAGAAATCCAGCTCTTCGCTGACGAATGATGGCGACGACTCGCCGTCAATGTCGAAGCGCTTCCAACGCTTGAAGTCGTTCAGCTACGTAGCCGGCACTCTCAGTCGGCTGAAAAAGGAGAAACTGAAGAAGCGAAAGCTAAAACATTCGATCGAATTGACGGAAATCCTGTTAGCCACTCATTCGAACTTTTATCAAGATTTTAAGGGAGTTTCCATGATTCAAGTGAGCTGGTTGTTGACAGATTTTCAACGGGGCCAAAAACAGGGGAATCGGAGGGGGTAGGATGCTAGTAAAAAAAAAAGGGTGAAAGATCAAATAGGGAGCAAATTGTTTAGGGAGCAAAAAGAAACAAATGGGAAATTGATGTTGAAAGGTTTTGGAGGTGATAAGTTTCAGTATACGTTAAGTTGATTACCTATGAGACATGGAAGAGAGAGAGAGAGAGAGAGAGAGAGAGAGAGAGAGAGAGAGAGAGAGAGAGAGAGAGAGAGAGAGAGAGAGAGAGAGAGAGAGAGAGAGAGAGAGAGAGAGAGAGAGAGAGAAAGAGAGGCAGAGGGAGAGAAAGAGAGAGAAAGAGAGAGAGAGAGAGAGAGAGAGAGAGAGAGAAAGAGAGAAAAAGATGGAAGGAGTGAGGGAAGAGAGAGAGAGAGAGACCTGGTAGCTGGAAAACAGGTAGACGAGTAGATGTAGCAAAGGGTATAAGATGGATGGATGAAATTATAGATGAGTGTATGAAAAAATATGTAAAATATAGATGGAAAAAAATCAATAAACTAATGGCTTTAAAAATTATATATAAAAACGGTGAAAAATTGATGTATAGAAACAAAATTACTAAAACATTAAGGCATGTTTCGTTATTTTTCACAATCAAAAAAGAAATGACATAAGCCCGCGATGCGGTGCAATACAATATTTTACTATCAATTAGTATCAATCACCAAATTGAGTGGTATTTCAAGGTGTATAATGCAAGTAGTAAAGAAACAGAGAAAGGAGCAGTAGAAATTAGAGAATTTTAAAGGTAGATGATATGAAATGATAGAGAGTAATAGTGGTTAATATGGAATGTTACAGAGTAATTGTGGACATTATGGAATGGTAGAGAGTAATACTGGATAATATGGAATGGTAGAGAGTAATAGTGGATAATATGGAATGTTAGAGAGTAATACTGGATAATATGGAATGGTAGAGAGTAATACTGGATAATATGGAATGGTAGAGAGTAATACTGGATAATATGGAATGGTAGAGAGTAATACTTGATAATATGGAATGGTAGAGAGTAATACTTGATAATATAAAACAATATTGGATAATAGGAAGTAACAGTGGATAATATGGGATAAAAAGGAGTAATAGTGAATAATTGTTGGCAGTAGTGTACAATAGATAATAATAGGTAACGCTAATTGTATAATTACGGTCTTTTATTCAGTTATTTAACTAACAAATTAAAATTAAAAAAAAATTACCTTCTACCTTTCAATTAAGGCGTCAAGGAATGGACTCTTGGACGTTGTCAGAGGTTACCTGGAGGCAGGCGACCCGGAGAAGTTGATCAATGACGTGGACGAAGAGGGTTACACAGCCCTTCATTATGCGGCCAGGTACAACCAGGTCGAAGTCATGAGACTTCTGGTCAAATATGGTGCCGGTAAGTAGTAGTCGTTATGATGATGATGATGATGATGATGATGATGATGATGATGATGATGATGAGGACGATAATGATATCGTAGTAGTGGTGGTGATGATGATATCGTAGTAGTGGTGGTGATGATGATATCGAAGTAGTAATGTTGATGATACTAGTTACATAGATCCTAGTGGTGAGTTAGGTCTCGGTGAGATACTAAATTGGAGAGGTGGTGGTAGTGATGATAATGATGATGGTGGTTACAACGTTGATGTCGATAATAAAAGTTGTTAACAGCTAAGGTCATCATTATCATAATTATCACCACCGTCGTAGTCATCATCACCACCATAATCATCATACTCATCATCATCATCACCATCATCATCATAATCGTCGTCGTCGTCGTCGTCATCATCATCATCATCATCAACATCATCATCATCATCATCACCATCAACAACAAATATTATTGTTATTGATATCTTTTTCTTATGCTCGTCACCTTTTTGAGCGACTTTCATTTACCAAGTTCTACTCGTTCGATGGATGTCCAGGTTATTTCTCACTTTCACTTTCACTTTCTTCCAATCATCGTTGGAATTCACTGGAGATTCCCTGGAAAACCTTCGATTTTTTTATTATTTTTCTTTTTCGCTTTTTTGTTTTTGTTATTAACGTGTTCATCGTAAAAATATTAAGTTTAAAAAATACACAGTGTTACTTCTAACAAGAAGAACTGATCTAAGGATTTTCTTAGATAATTCATATTTTATTCTGTCCATCCATCATCTTTTAGTTCCTCCGTGTATCCATCCATCCATCCGTCCGTCCGTCCGTCCATCCGTCCGTCCGTCCCTCCATCCATCCATCCATCCATCCATCCATCCATCCATCCATCCATCCATCCGTCCGTCCGTCCATCTATCCTTCCATCCTTCCATCCATCCATCCATCCATCCATCCATCCATCCATCCATCCATCCATCCATCCATCCATCCATCCATCCATCCATCCATCCATCCATCAAGCATTTCCACCTTCCCTTTCGCACGGGCAGACATCAACGTGAAACAGGGCCAGGACGAGGTCCGACCACTGCACCTGGCCTGTCGCTACAACAGCGAGTCTGCCGCATTCTTTCTGCTCGAGCAGAGGGCCACTGTGAACATCAAGGACGCCAAAGGGCGCACGCCGCTCCACTACGCAACGAGAAAGGGACACGGCATGATCATAAAGGTCTGGTCTTTAAATATTTACTGTAAAAGTGGCGATTGAATTAAATGATTGGTACGAAGATGGTGATGATGATGGTGATGATGAAAATGATGATGATGATGATGGTGGTTGATGATGATGATGATGATGATGGTGGTGGTTGATGATGATGGTGGTTATGATGGTGATGATTATAATAATAAATAGAAGGAACAATTACTCCGATAAGGTGATAACGAAGCCAGGCTGCAGTTAATTCTGAAAACGCATGCAGAATGCACAGCACAGATATATGCCATACGTTCAAATAATTCCTCTTATCCCTTGAAAACTTCGTTATTAACATAATAACCATTTTCTATTCTCCAAATAATAATTATTATTATTCTTATTTATTTTTTTGTACATAGCAATTATCAATCATATATATATATATATATATATATATATATATATATATATATATATATATATATATATATATATATATATATATATATATATATATATATATTAATGTAAAATCACTGGTTTGATGATCAACTTCCTATTGATAAACCTTAACGGATTCAGAATATTTATTAGGGACAATAATTAATAATCATTAATAGAGATTTGAAGGTATAAATAGCCTTAACAAAGCTTCATTTATTATTTTCCAATAAACTGCAAAACCATTCTATTGAGCCGGCATACGATTTGGTGATATCGTAACATTGGTGATCAGAAGTAGGATACAAGAATATATATATATATTAGTCGTTACCACAATAATGACACTCCTTATCATCATCATCATCGTCATCATCATCATCATCATCATCATCATCATCATCATATCTTTCTCACAGATGCTGATAAGCGTCTCGAACTGTCGCGTCAACGAACAGGACAACGACAAGACGACCCCCCTCATCATGGCCGCCCTACAAGGAAGCGACAGCATCTGTGAGACTCTAGTAAGCGATTTGCTTCGATCAAGTTGAAACTCGCCTGTTATCATTACCTGGATTACATTGTAGTAAATTTCGTCCTAGCCTTAGAACTTTTTTTTAGTTTTAGGCCTAATCGTTTACTGCACATATACCTCTTACCTACCCACCTGTCTACTGGCTGAGCCAGCTATAACTTTTTTTGAACTTTGAACCCAGATATCCAGAGGTGCTGAGGTCGAACTGAGGGATATTAACTTCATGACGGCACTCATGTGGGCCGCCGCAGAAGGCCACACGCAAGTTTGCAAGGTGCTCCTTAAAGCAGGTGATTAAAATCTTAATAAATTATAGATTTATATAACTCCGCCTCGCTAATTACGAGCCAGTCCCAAGCCTGGAGAAAGGAGGAGGGAAAAGTTAAAAGGATAAAATTATGATCCACGACAGGAGTACTTAGGTGCTTCCTACATACAGACATTACAGTCTTAAAACACCTGGTGTAAAGGACTATAAAATATTACCAAAAAAATATAGATATATATAACTTATTCAATTAATTAAATTAGCTATTTATATATTAATTTATTAGTAATTTAATGACTTTACGTCACAGCTCAACGACACGGAGCTGACAGTCAAACGAAATACATCAGAGCATCTGATAAGGAAGGAAATACGGCTCTCCATCTGGCTGTACAAAATGGGAGTCTCGAGGTTCATTCAATATCTCTCTCTCTCTCTTTTTTTTTCTTACTTTCTTTGTCTGTTTCTCTCCATCTCTCTTTTTCTTCCTCTCCCTTTTTTTCTTTTTCTCTTTCAATCTCTTGTTTCACTTTCTTCTTCTGATTCTCTTTCGTTCTGTCTTCGTATGTCTCTATGTTCTTCTGTTCGTCTCTCTCTCCCTCTCTCTCTCTCTCTCTCTCTCTCTCTCTCTCTTCCTCTGTCCCTCTACCTCGTTGACACTTTTTTTTCAAACTTTTAGGTCGTCAACCTTCTCCTCTGCCACGGAGCAAATGTCAACTCGGTCAAGGTCAGAGAAGAACTTCACGATCTTCGTTTTTTTTCGAGATGAAAAAAATACTTTTTAAATTACATTTAAAATGAATATTAATTATTTATCGATGTAATTTCTTATTTACTGTTTTATAATTAATTAATTAATTAATAATAAAAATATCAAACATTTCTTCCAACTCGTCTTTTAAAGCTGAACCTCGCCACTCCACTCCACCTAGCGGCGACTGCCGGCTTCATCGACATAGTCAAAGTGTTGGTCTACAATGGGGCTGATGTCGACGCCAGGGATGTCGAAGAGATGGCACCTGTTCATCGGTAGGTCGGATGTTTTTATAGTTCTCTTCTTCACAGGGATGAGTCGAAATAAATAAATAATCGAGCGCCGTATAAATGTCATTGAATAAATATTAAAATACAATACTTTATATTTATTTATTTACTTATAAAAAAATTAAACTTAAAATGTCATTAAATAAATATTAAAACACAATACTTTATATTTATTTATAAAAAAAATTAAACTTAAAATTTCTTTAAATAAATATTAAAATACAATACTTTATATTTATTTATTTATTTACTTATAAAAAATTTAAAACCTAAAAAAACTCGATTGGATCGACGGGTTGTTCTTTTCAGGGCAGCTCTGTACAACAAGGTTGAAGTTTTGGAGTTTCTGGCCATCAAAGTCAGTTAAATCTTTTTTTTATTCTTTTATTGGATAAGAAGCAATTTGATGTATTGAATATATATATTAACCGACTATGCTGTCCCATCAATAAAATTTTCGACGCTGAAATCAATAGTTATATTGTACCAGTCTCAGATTTTAGCCCTAGTATCACCGACAATTCTTATTGCTACAAACATTCTTCAACGTAATATCCACCCACGATAGGTTTCGATCTCGAAGTTATCAAATTCCCAGGACAGCAAGAAACGATCTTCCGTTAAACTCTTCAAATGCGAAAGAAATGACTGTGTTTACCGACTCTGATAACAAGAAAGAAAAAGCACTTATTCCCAGTCACATCTCCTTTCCAATCCTCCCCCTCCAGCCCCACTGCTGATCCCACCCACCACTTCCCTGATATTGAACGAGTAAACAACGTTTCATATCTTGATTGTCAATAATACTTCATTCCGAGAATATACGTTAGTGGACCCGCCGTCAAGGTGTGTACACTACGCGCAAATACTCTGAACTCTTCGGGCTTTTGTACCCTTTTGTACACGAGCCCTGTGCCAGAGAACTCTGAATGGTGGGTGGCAGGTGCCCGGATTAAGATGACGCCAGGCCAGCCCTGAGACGACGAAGTCTCCCCAGCTCCAACGGGTTTCAACAATTCGAGACCGTTGTCAGGGAAACGATTCCTGAAAGTTTCCTCTTCCCACAGTCAATTAATAGGGGGTGGGGAGCGTTTCTGATGTAGTAAACAACACCTTATCGAAACAGGCTCTGACTAATCTCTCTCATGTGTTATCTTCTTGTAATAAACAACCGGCTGTATCTTTTTTCTCATGATTTGTGAATAGATCAACACGTGCCTTTTGGCAACTAACTAATATTAATGAACGGTTTTTATTAATTATTTTGTTAACTTGTTTACCTATATGTTATCACGCTCATATAAAAAATCATCTTTTCTTTTTATTCACACCAAACAGGGAGCTGATCTCAATGCCAAGGACAAGAAGAACATGTCCCCGCTCCACTGCGCATGCTGGAAGGGTCAGAACGAGGCGGTAGAATTCCTCTTGAAACACGGAGCCCAGATAGCCGAGATCGACATCACCTTGAAGAGCGCCCTTCACTGGGCAGTCCAGTACGGAAATTTTTCCGTCGTTAAGTCCTTATTCAAGGTTGGGGTTAAGTTGTTTTTTTTCTATCAGAGAAGCTGTTAGTAAGAATACCAACTATTTATTTCAGAGCAAGGACAGTTGACATTATTATTATTTATTTCTTGTAGCGTAACGGCAGCTAATAATAATAATTTGTTAATTTATTCCTTACAGCACAAGGACAGCTATAATCTAGTCAGCTGTACAGACAAGAACGACCAAACGGTTCTCCATTACGCTGCTTATACTGGAGATGTGCAGGTATTTACTGAAAATAAATAAATAATAAATCAATTAAATGAATAAATAAATGAAATAAATGAATTAATAAATAAATAAATAATTAAATAAAAAAAAATAATTAATAGATCATCAATAAATAAATATATTTTTAGAATACTATATTTTTCAAGTTAACATACTAAACATTCAAATATCGATTCATCTTCCAGACACTCGTGATTCTACTCGAGGCAGGGGCAAGGCCAGATGCCAAAGATCAGGAGGAAAGATCTCCTTTACACATTGCCGCTCAGTTAGTTATACAGAAAAAACATCATTTTTATCACGAATCCTAATGTCATTTTATGTGCATCAACAACTTAAATTTTTTCTATCATTATAATGATAGAAAAATAATAGGTAATTATGATATTATTTTTATATTTATTTATTTTTATTAGCCCATGTTTTATTAATTTATTGTATTTTCCTATAAACTAATTACCTAAATTCTTTTTGCTAACAACTGACTACGCGAATATTTGCAAACAATTCCGAGAATACAAATTTCCATGCCATACTGTAAAATAAAATAAAATAATAATTATAATAATTTATTACTGCTGAGAGCCTATCCTCTCTTTATTTCAGTCCATGAGCCTAGAAACCGGGGGACGTAAATGGGGGGGGGGGGGTGAAGTATAGGTTTTGTCACTCGATAATTGCTGTAATAAAATTTGATAAGTTGCGATGTTTTTCATCTTCATCTACAACCTATTTTTAGAAAAAAAATCCCCAGGCTTTTCAAGCTCCTTGTCATCATGGACTACTTTTTGGAAGAAAAGTTGTATTTTTTTTTACTCCCTGTTGATGCTCTGTGTCCCCCCCCTCCCCTCAAATATTAAAAAAGAAATCGCCGCCTGTGCTAATTATCATAATTTATTCGAACAAGTTAACCTTTTAAACGCATGTACCTCTAGATGATGATGATGATGATGATTATTATTATTTTTCTCTAACTCATTGATTGTTAAATTTCTGCATTTGGCATTCCATACACTTTTTTAAAAGCTCTTTGTTTCTTCTTAATTTGGCGCGCAAGTTTTTCTCTTCCTTCGCACCGAAGTTTTTCGCGCTCTCGGTCTCTATTTCTATCGAAGCAATAGGAGGAGCAGAGGTGCTGGTGGTTGTTGTTCTGCGTAATTTTTTTTTATCAACTTCAGCGAAACTTCGAATTCCTTCGCTGGAAATAAATAATAAATATATAAACTAATCTAATCACTTAAAATTAGTGCCAAATCGTTGGCATCGTCATCATCATCGTCATCACCACCATCATCACCACCACCAATACTACCCTCCGATTAAAATATCGTCTATAAAAGCGAAAGCTCTTTGTTACGGAAAAACCTGACAACCAGAGTTGAGAAAGAAGTTGAGAAGCAGATCTATGTCAGCTGTTGATTTCAGATCCATGTCAGCTGATGATATTAAGTGTCTTTATCTGTTCCGCAGATGGCTCCCCATAAGAATTAAGTTACTGTCTCGGTGGGTGGGAGGATTGAGGGAGGAAGGGGATGTAGTCGAATGGCACTCCTAACCCATATTTTATTCCCAATCCTACCAATTCATTATTTTTCACACTTTGCTAAATTTCAGAGTTAATTTTTGCTAATTTTTAGAGTATTTATACTCTACGGTTAATAAATATTCGTTTTAAATCAACATCACTGTCAGCAGGACTTTTGTCGCCGTAGTTAATTGTCTTTTCACGTTTCACACCACCAGCGGTCACTTCGTATTTTTCACTCCACATTTAAACAACTTCACCCTCATCAAAAACGTTTCTCTTCTTCACACAACAACAACAACAACAACAACAACAACAACAACAACAACAACAGAAACGACAGAGTATCGTGCATAGAAGCCCTTATCCAGGCGAGCAACCACGAAACGAACGATGACGACCTCGATGGCAGGACTCCGCTCCTTCTGGCCTGCCTCAGTGGTCACCACCAGGCCGTCCAGGTCCTTCTCAGTCTGGGCAGTGACGTATCGAGGAGGTGAAACCACTGCCTTGTCTAATCAGAGGCGTAGCGAGAAGTGCAGGGGAACAGGTGTCCCCGGGCGACCCTGGCTACGCCTCTGTATCTTAATGATTCGTGCCTCTGGTCATGGATATCTTGATATAACAACTGGATACACAACCTGATAAAAATACTCATTTGGGCCTATTGTTTTATTACTGGTTATTATAACATGATTGTGAATTAGTTGATATAAGAAACTACAGTAGCGTCAGTAGTTATATCGTACTTTTAAAATCTTTAGGTTACTATGACGTAATTTGTTGTAACGATTTAGGCCTACTAGAGTAGGTTGCGTATCCAGTTGTTATAAGATCAAGATATCATTGATCCAGTCTAGACTGTAACGAAAGATGTTGGGTGATGTAAAAAAAAATTATAATAATAATAATAATTATTATTATTATTATATATTCATATCCTCAGGGATGATGAGCACTGTACGGCACTGATGTTGGCAGCCTCCCTCGGACACACCCTCGTCATGAAAATACTTCTCGACAATCACGCCTCTGTCAACGACGTGGATAAAATGAGGGTTAGTGTCGTGTTAGCTGGTGTCTCGTGATGATGTAAGTAAGCAATAACAAATCTTTTTTTTTAAGATTAGTGAGAGGAGTTAGCTAAACCCGCGAGACAGTCAATCTGAGCAATGCGTGTAAACTCCTTGCTTAAGGGAGCTACGATGGTGAAGCCGGTGAGATTCGAACCGCCGACCTACAAGGCGACAGGCGAAGGCTTTACCGCCATACCACGGCCGCCTCTGATGATGATGATAATAATGATGTTGGTGATGATGATACTGATGATTATATTTGTATACATTGTAACCTTTAACCCCAGAATACAGCGTTGCATTACGCATGCTCGGGCGGTCACATGGATGCCGTCCAACTCCTATTGGACAAGAAGGCAGACGTGACCTTGAAAAACACCTACTTCAACGCCCCCATCGACCTTGCCATTGATAATCTCCATCAGGACGTAGTGACCGTCATGTTGAGAAATAAAAGGTTAGTGACCTTTTTGAAGGGTTGGTGGTGGTCGTTCTCGTTCCTGTTTCAACACTACCATCATTATCATAATCACTACCACAATTACCACTATCATCATCATCATCATCATCATCTTCACCATCTTCAATACCATCATCATCAGCATCGTCATCATCATTATAATCATCATAGTCATCGTAATCGTCATCATCATCATCATCATCATCACGTCATTTTGGCAGCACCTGTCAGCAGTGCATAAGCGTGAGGGACAGAGGGGGACACACCCCCATGGACAAGCTGATCATCCGACTCCCGGAAACCGTCCTCGTACGAATTTCATAATTTTTTTTCTATCGACTTATTTTTTTATATTATTAATTATTAAATTGTTTGTGCGTGGGTAGGTAGGTGGGAAGGTGCATTATAATTAGAAATCAGAAAAGGGGGGAGGTGGGGTGGCAGGGCCCGGTCTGACAGACCTTTGAATATTTCTTCATTTCTTTAATTATTTATGCGTGACTTTTCATGTATTATTTTTCGATGACATTAATCAATAAATAATAATCCTTAAACTTAAATTCATTTTAAATTTAAATTCATTTTTAAATTTAAATTCATTTTTAAATTTAAATTCATTTTTAAATTTAAATTCATTTTTAAATTTAAATTAATTTTTAAATTTAAATTAATTTTTTAATGTAAATTAATTTTTAAATTTAAATTAATTTTTCAATTTAAATTAATTTTTCAATCTAAATTAATTTTTAAATTTAAATTAATTTTTTAAATTAATTTTTAAATTTAAATTCATGTTTACTTTCCATCTTCTTAACGACGAAGATCATCCTCGACCACTGCGTGGAAAGAACGAGTCGTGACGACGAGGAGAAAAACTTGACGGTGAGTCGGATTGGGGGGAGGAGGATCGGTTTCAAGTCCTCCGTTCTGTGACAATTCAGTCGTCACACACACACACTGTACGCACACACACGTGATCACGCATGGTCAGTGTCGACCAATCAAGGCGTTGACGTTTGAAGCCCTGTTTTCTATTGGTCATTTCATAATCCACTAAAACCATAACTTAAATAATGATTAAATAATATACCTTCAACTTTAACTTTATTTGAAATTAACAAACAGACCGCTGTTATTTACACAAGACGAAGAATCAAATGTTATGCATAAAAATAAACAAATAAATTAAAAAAATAATAATATTAAAATAAAAACACACAATAAAAAATAATTAAATTAAGATGATAATATTGTTGAAATAAATACTTTAAATCTTTTCCAGCTGACGTTCGACTACCAGTACCTGGATCCTGGCCCGGATGATCCAAGCAGCTCCAAGAACAGATATCTTGCTTTGAATGTACGATCGAGAATATTCATTTTAATAGTTATTTTTGCTTCGGTTTAATTCTTGAATTATCAAATGATGGCGATGATGATGACGGTGGTGATGATAATTTTTATAGTTTTAATAGTACAGAAGATTAGATAAGCATTATAACAATAAGAAACATTTAAAATTAATCCATTATTCAAGTTTACATTGAGTGGATAATTTAATATTTTTTATTATATAATTTAATGAGTTATTTACTTATAATTTTTTTCTTTTTTCCAAAGACGATGGTGAACCACGGTAGGGATCTCTTACTTTCACATCCACTCTGCCAAAATTTGCTCTTTCAGAAATGGTTTGCAATATCCATTTCCAGATTCCATTAAACAATATTAATCAATTATTTAATATTCACACTATTTATTAGCATTTATAAATATTAATTAAATATATTATTTGTAATCAACAAATTTTTAAATCAATTATAATTTTTAAACATTTATTAATTTTATTATTCGTAAGTAAACTTAAAACGTATCAACTTCATCGACATCAATCATCTGAGTACCCATGCATTTAATCCTTACATACATAGAATCATGCCCAATATTACTAACCCCCTCAAATTTCTCACCACCTTCTTCATACCCTCTCCCCCATTAACCCCTTTTTTATTGTTTTCGTAGGGTCGGTTTCGGAAAAAACATGTTCATACTCAACCTGCTGACTTACGTCGGCTATCTCACGTGTCTGACAGCGCTCGTGGCCACCACCTACAACATTGAAAGTTCACAATCTTGTATCGGTTCCTCGAACTCTTCCAATGAATCTGGAGGAACCAGAGAACCTGGAGAAACTGGATCTTCCTACTCAACCCCTTCTGTGGTTTCCAACTTGTCAGAGCTTCACGAGGGAAGATCAAACAATACCGTGGAAAATATCGTGGTGAGTAATCGAAAAGGAATAAAAAAAAATCTGATCATCATTATTGATATTTAAATAATGTGCTACTGATATTTTTCCTGTATTAAAAATGCAATATCTCAAGCTTATTATAATATACGGTTTTATAAAATTAACTCATCAGTGTTCATCGGTATATACATCAAATATATATATTTTTTATAAATCATAGTACAATACATAAAATACATATAATTAATAGTCATAAGTATACATATGATTCATCATTATTGTAAGTGCCTAATAAATCAGTTTTATGTATACTTTGTACAAACAATTGACATATGGCGCATTAAAAATTGTATTGTTATTGTTATTATTTAAATATTCATATCATTCATCGAAAAAAATTACTTCGGTCTGATCTTACCTTTTGTCGTTAATAACCAGCCACAATCCAGGTACTTGCTGGTAGTTTTCCTCTACCTCTTCGTGGTGGTTTTTAGTCTTCGCGATCTCATCAAAATAATTAGCCAGGTATATTTTGTCGTCATAACATAGCTATCTTAAAATTAGCATATCATTGTCATAATATTAGCATATAATTATAGTAAAAATTAGCATATCATTATCATAAAATTAGCATATTATTATCATAAAATTAGCACATCTTTATCATAAAAATTAACATATCATTATCATAAAATTAGCATATCCTTATCATAAAAATTAGCATATCATTATTATAATTTTATGATAATGAATTTCTAACATGTTTTGTAAGAAATGGCGCTACTTTCTGAACATCTACAACACCATAGTCTGGATGCTCATGGTGACAACGGTCATTTTTACGATGCCAAGAGATTGGATGAGTTGTGCGTTCAAATGGAGAGCAGGCTGGATTGCCATGTTTCTCGCCTGGATAAACTTCATCATGTATCTCAGAAGGTATTCATTTCTTCAGCTGATTTGTACGTATAGTACGCGGTCCGTTTAGACGACGATTTCCGGGGGTTGGTTTCAGCGGCGGGTTAAAATGGCTGGGGTAAAAAGCGGGTGCCGGCCCATGCATACAAGCGGACAGCTTTGAATTAAAAAGGTCAACTTTTTATGCCCGACTGCTAACTAGTGATTTTTAGGCAAAAATAATGTACTTTATAAATAATGCGGGAATCTATCATCCGGTAGCTTTTTATTATTTTCAACTGCTCGGAATAAATCAAAAATCGACACCGTAAATAAAAAAAAAGTCGTTGAATAAATAAATAAAAAGATGATGAAAAACATTTTTAATCACTCTCTCTCGCAGGATCGATTTCCTGGGCATCTATGTCATCATGTTCGTTTCCGTCCTCAGCAGTCTTATCAAAGTAACGTTTCCAAACTAGCTATGTGTATTAAAACGGCTATTCGTAAATAATTATTGCTATTTAATTGAATTAATCGCTATTCAACTAGATTAATTGTCATTTAATTGGATAAATTGTTACTTGATCAGATTAATTGCTATTAAATTCAATTAATTGCTATGTTATTGGATTAATTGCTATTTAATTAGATTAATTGTTACTTGAATAAATTAATTTTTATTTGATTAGATTAACTGATATTAAATTGTATTAATTGCTACTTAAATAGATTAATTGCTATCTATAAAGATTAACTTCCTGATTAATTATTCATCCAGCTGATCCTGGTGTTCTTCATGTTCTGTGCTGCTTTCGTAGGGTCATTCTACATAGTCGATCCAGACTTCGTAAGTTCAGCTCGCATTATTATTATTATCATTATTATTATTATCATTATTATTATTATCATTATTATTATTATCATTATTATTATTATAAAAGAGTTAAATAACTGTGGCATGCGTTGACGTGTTTTTTTTTGTGATTTAGCATACGCCTTATCAAGACAAGTCTTGCTCAAGGCGAGAGGGTACTTGCAAAGGCAGCCATTTATAGGCGCCTACCCCTTTAGCAAATGCGAGTGAACTCCTTGCTTAAGGGAGTTGCAGACGAAACCTCAACCAGTGGGAAAAACTGAACTAACAATTTTGTTTTTCAAATATAAAAAATTTGTTTCGCCAAAGTTTTCTTGCGTACAATACGGTTTCTAGAGAATGGATATCTGCGTGAAAGAACGAGTGAGATTAATACAACCAATAATACAGTCAATATTGCAATTGCTGCTACTACAGCAGCTTCAGATAATACTGCAGTTGTTTCTACAACTGCTACTACTATTCTTAATGATAAAGAATAAAGACCCATCATTGGCTGCCGACGATATACAGTATTGACCAATAGTCTGATTTTTATTTCAGGCATCGAAAGGGCTCTGGGCGCTGCTCATCAACGTCATCATAATGACCTTGGGAGAGATAGAAAAAAAAGACGGCAAGGGATCGCACGCATTGGGATTGGACGCTGACATCCTCGTCCTCATCTTCCTCTTTCTCATGCCGATCGCCCTCATGAATCTCATGGTATGCTCCTCCTTCGTTGTTATTTGGGTTGTGCCGGTATACCGGTCGGTTTTCAGCGATACCGGCAAATATCACAGCCCTATTCGTCATTATAGGGACACAGGAGAGGGGGTCCGGTCGGGTTGCTGTAATATTTCTGATGATTCATTTCTACTCTTGCAGAATAGAACTGCCTGCATCGTAGTGGTCTTGAAATCGATTCATTTCGGTATAACACCACTATAATCTGATCGGAATCTTTATCTTTATAGAACCTCTCGGTAATTTGCAAATAAAATTTGTAGTAAAATGCAGTGTTTCATTTTTCTGTGCAGCAAAAAATTAAAAAAAAAAGATAAAAAGGCACAGCTCGCCCCGTTGCCCCCACGGTGCTGCAGTAAAGAGTCTGGTGTTATGCCCCCCCTGCCCATAAAGTCTACAATCTTTATTACATAAAATAAACGTTATGGAATTATTATATTCACCGATCACTACTCGAACCATCACACGTCCTATTCTTGTTGTTGCTGTTGTTGTTTAAAGATTGTTGTTTCTGTTGTTGTTTAAAGATTGTTGTTGCTGTTGTTTAAAGATTGTTGTTGCTGTTGTTGTTTAAAGATTGGTGTTGCCGTTGGAGACATCGAAAAGATTCAGAAGAATGCATACTTGAAGAGGATTGGACTTCAGGTGGGATTTCCGCTTTTCGTTCTTCCGAGTTTTTTATAAATTAGGGTTTCGATTTCTTTAAGTAATAAATAGTAATTATAAATAATAAATATAATAATAATAATAATAATTATAATAACGTAGTTTGTATGGGAAATTAAACAAGAAAACTATAATGATCTGTTAAATAACATTTCTATCACGTTCAAATGATTCCGCTAACCCAAAAACGGTTTAGCTTTAATCTAAAATCAAACGATATCGAGTCCAAAATGATTTTCAAAACGCCATCAATGTATACCATACTTCTGCATCATCATCACCATCACAATGGAAATCATCATCATAACTATCATCTCAATGGAAGTCATCATCATCATCATCATGACCAGCATAACTGAACGACACAACGTTCGCAGGTCGATCTGATGTACAACATCGAAAACAACATGCCGAAGTTCCTGCAGAAGAAAGTCCACGTGAGGAAGGCCACGATCAAGCCGAACGAGGTGCCCAACTCCAAGTGCAGCAGGGTAAGCCGCGATTTTGTTCGTGCTTTCCATCCATTGCCGATCGAGAGAGTGTCCGTTGATGGAGAGTTTTTCGGGCGCACGCTTCTGTTAAATTATCATAAATTAAAAATTTCATCCAATCGGGGGCGAGCGATGAAATCTGCTCGTCTTTTACTCGCCGACCGATCGAAGTAAAGTTCGTCTCTTGCCGTCGTCCGGTCGAACAGGAAACTAAACGAAGCGTCTTTCTGGGTGGTCAAATAAAATTCGAATAGAAACGTACGATCGGTCAACTAAAAATTAATTTCGCAGGCAACCAAACCCGCAGATTCGTCTTCTTCCTGCTCCTTCTTCTCTGCTCGCAACAAAAGTACGCATTCTAGCTAGAGCTCTGAACGGTAAAACTAAAACCCGATTGCTTCTTCGCCGGGCGCCGTAGCGTTTTCGCTGAGCTACTCAGTAAGGTCCTCCGTTAATAGCCCTGGCCAGCTGGCGGAACTGCTCCAGGCGATCCAGAATCGGCATCTCCACTCTGTCCTGCGGAAGAGAAAACGGAAACGAAATAACAAATTAAATTTATTTAATTAAAAGTTATGATTAGAAAATAGAAACGAAATATTGCAAATTAAATTTATTAATTAAACGTTTTAATTAGAAAATAAAAATGAAATAACAAATAAAATTTATTAATTGAAGGTTATAATTAGATAATAAAAATAACAAATTAAATTTATTAATTAAAAGTTATAATTAGAAAATAGAAACGAAATAACAAATTAATTTATTAATGAAACTTTATAATTATTATTATTCAAATTAATTTGCTATCTTATAAAAATTTCATTATAATATTTTTCAATATATACATATTCATATATATATGCATTCTTTAACACCAGCTGTGGTGCTTTGGCAAGCAGAGAAAAGTCCAGTTCATAGAGGCAGAGAAGAAAGATCAGACAACTTCAAGACTGGAGTCGCTTGTAGAGAAAACTAACCTTCAACATCAGAGGTTCTATGTTGTTTGTTTATTTATTAATTTGTTTATATATATATATATATATATATATATATATATATATATATATATATATATATATATATATATAATTATTATTTATTACTTGTTGTTGTTGTCGCAATTCTACATTTGTTCTTCCATGTCACATCATTATAATAAATTATTTAAATGAGATATTAATTTAAAAACAATCTAATGAATATTAATGTTTATTGATTTATAAATATGCATACCCTATCTGTTATTGTATCATCCTAGCATGAAAGCAGTGATGTTGAGCCTGCAACAGCAAGGTGCAGTCCTTCAACAAATTGCCCAGAAATTAGACATAAACATCAACAGCCATACCATGCCAACCATAGTAGCACCTGGACCCTCCTATTTCTGGAGCGGCGGAGGTGGTGGTGGTGGCGGCGACGGCTTCGGTGGCGTGCCTGGCTTCCAGTCGGCTTGGAGTGGTAGTGCCAGCCAACTACCCGGTCCATCTGCACCGACAGGCTACTCTTCCGGCCATCAGCGTCTCATCACGACTTCGTCCGTGCCTCCACCACTCGACTTCCATCAGCCTCTGGCGGTCACTGCATCGGCACTTCCGATTCCAGAATCCGTTTCGGTTTACGCAAATGTAAATCTTGACGGCGTCGACAGGTGGCGCAAGAGATCCATTCGACCGGCTAAGACCGCCCCGTTCGGCGGGTCTGGTAGGCCGCTGTCCTTTGTGTGACCGTTGCTCCGAAGTTTTTGAGCTCAGCGCCGCAAGTTTAGAAATTGAAATAGGGATGTGAGAGTGAAAACAAAAACCATAAAAATTAATGTAAGGCTAATGTAAATTTTTTTTTGGAAAAAATTTGGGGTAAACTAAGTTAGCCACGGTGACAAACAGCCCGTCACAATTTAGTCGACTTGAACGTGAACAAATTTGTACGTCACATCACACACCTGCCTTAGCGATGATGACACGACAAATATATTATCAGTAAAGTTACACAAGATGTCTCGTATCATTACTCCAAACTGTGCAGCTGATTTACAGATTCAGCACCGCTTATAAGTTCTTTGTTTTATATTTATTTACTATCCATGCATGCATGACTTGTTGTGTGTACAAATGATTTTTTAAATTATTATATATATATATATATATAAAATATATGTTTTTAATGTTTTATTGATATATATATATACTAAAAAGCTTTCCTATTTACTTATGCTGTTTTTATGCACCCACGTTAAAGCTACAAGCGTCCGTGTCATAGCTATACACGTGCAAGGCGCACGTGTTTGAGCGTCCGTGCCTTCGATTGCTTACAGATTATCTTTTACTGGTTGCTGTTACTCAATGTTTTATTCATTTATTTTCTACCAATCATTTCACCACTTGTGATAAAAACAATAAAATATAAATGTATGTGCTTCGATTGAAATTAAAAATAGATTTGTACGTAACTGTTCCGTCTCCGTTCCCCATGGTAACAAATAACAAGTAATAATAATTAGTTACAAGCAAACTGATAGCTTTGAATCATTCTGAAGTGCTAGCGTTTTCAAACATTTCCTGAGAAGCAGCTGTGCACAGTTTCCAAGAAGCAAGCAGCTGCACACAGCTTCCAGTACACAAGCTGTTGTACACAGCTAGATATGATGTGAATGCTTTGCTGGTCAGCGAAATTCGAAATATAAACACATTGCAAACATAAATTAAAAATGCAAATAAAACTTCTTTATTATTAAAAATGTAATACAAACAAATAACCATGACGACGGTTAAAAACATGCAGCTGTTCATTAATATTCATGAGCACATATCTATTTTTAAATTACAACTGCGTCTTCACCTTTACGATTTGTCCGTAGCCGCCTCTACCTGGATCGTAATCGACTCTGTACTCGTCTCTAACCTAGAAGGATGTCAACATCGTTTTAGTTAATATTAATTAATTAATTTGTAACGAGTCGATTAGTTGTAATTCAGTGATTAATCTATTCCAAAAACTGGATATTTAATTGCTAATTTAAATAAAAATCACGACCTGGAATAACTAAAATTACAAGCTCAGTCGTTTACGAAAAATCTCGACACAAATACTCTCGGTATCATCATTTAGTAAATTAATCTTTTATCAAAAAGAGAGAAACGAAATGCGGAAACTAAAAAAAAAAATCGGACCTGTCCACCGGATCTTCCGCGGCCGAACTGCCTTCCCTCGCGGAACCCGGCGTCCCAGTCCGTTCTGATCTTCCTTTCGTCTAGGAACCTTTCGTTCAAATACCTGTATGAATGTGAAAAAAATTAATTTAATTAACTCTGAAAAGCAGCACTATGGTGTATGTTTGCATATGTTTGTATGTATGTATGTATGTATGTATGTATGTATACATATGTTTGTGAATGTATATGTATATATGTTACATAATAACTCTCTAAATAATATAATACCATTAATTACTACTGTATAGAGATTCAAATGGTAATAGAATTTAAATCCAGTGTTCATTGCTAAACCAGATAAATATTATGCAGCTTAACCTAGATCTATTTAGAATATAGTAGACGTCTGGAACTGGAGATCGCCCGTAGAGAACTGAATTTGATACTGTTCAAGCACGAAGGTTAAGCAATCTTCCAAGGATAGGAAAAAGGATGAAAACTCAAAACGATTGTAACGGCAATATTCAATTTCAAACTTCTTTGGCAAGGAACCTAATTAACCTAAGCAAATCACTGCCTAGGTTTAACCTTGAAAGGCAGGTTCTTTACAAATAAGTAACACAAGATTTACCTGATGGCATTTTCGGCATCATCTCTCGTGTAGTATTCGACGAAGCAGAAGCCGCAGGGTGTCTTCTTGACCTTGTCGAGGCCCATGATGACCCTCTTGACCTCTCCGGCATAGGCAAACACTCCGTATATTTGTTCTTCTGTCGTGTGAAAAGACAAGTTTCCTACGTACAGAGTGGTGCTTTCTAGAAGTTTTTTCTCCTGTTCCTGTTTGTTGCCCTTTAATAGATAATAAAAACATAATGAAATTGTGAAAGCAAATTAACTTATATGAATATAAATTTTAAGAAACTAATTACTTAATTTTTATCTATTTATTACAATAATTTAAACTAAAGTTTAAGTAAAAATTAGACACAATAATTAAAATAAATAGTCAACAGGGGTCATTCCATCTCTAATTCTTCTAACTAAAACTAAAAAAATTAATTAATCAAATATTAGTTTTGTCAGTTTGGTGCTAGTACTAGAGTGCTAGCACCCTAGAGTTTTAGTTTAGCAAGTTAAACTTTAATCTCAAACCCATTAGACATATTATTAGGTAATCAATTCTAAAACAGTTAAAATGTTAGAAAGAAAGATTAAACTTTAATCACTTTAATCTTTCTTTCTGTGATCAATTAGTAATTAGTAATATCACCAGTTATGATTAAATAACGTATCAGTTATAAACCAGAAATTTTCAAACTAAATAAACACATAATAAATATTAAACACAAAACACCTGAAAGTGTTGGTCTCTGTAGTTACTGATAGCAGCAGAGTTGTTTTTGTCAAACGAAGACCTTTTTCTTTTTCCGCACGAAGCCATGATTCTTATACAATTAGATTAAAAGTTTAAAGTTGTATGAATATAATAATCAAATAATTTAATTATTATTATTATTACAATAAAAACAACTTTTAAATATCTTGACTATTTAAAAATATCAAAACAACGATATCGACGCGATAGCAAAACCCAAGATCTGATAACTAATAGTACAAACATAGATAAAGCATTTTAACGTAGAGCAAACATTTTTATTAAATGTATTCATATAAATATAAATTATATAAACATAAATAATTACATATATTTTATAAATAAAACCAAAAAAACGCATTTTCTGCTTTTGTAATTTTATTGAATCACTTTAAATGTACATTCACTTTTAAAACCTTTTACCTGATCAGGTAAAAGTAAATAAAAACAATTAGTACGCGATTCGGATTTATAGTTATAGAAACACGTGAATTATTTAAAAAATAAATAAAATAATCAAAGCATTATCATGTATTTAAAAAACTTTGATCTTTTGAGACGTCGTTTGGTTAATCGGAACGCTTTAAATGCCAGCTCGTGCCTGAAATCACTGAAATTGAGAAATTTCATTAAAATTGCGAAAACCGTTATGAATTTAATGATTATTTTAGCATTGTTAACCTTAATTGCGTTGAGCTGTTTTTACATATTGTATGGCCATAGATTGCGCTATCCTGCCGAGTGGACACGTAAGATTAACAAACCGTTCAGTACGGGCTTACATCCGAACGAGAGTAATATAGAATTTTATAATCTCGCGTCGCCTGTAGTCAATCCGCAAGATTTCAAGTGCGTCAGGACGTCAACAAATCCGGCAGTAGATGTCTGCGTGTATGATACCACGGTGGATGAGTTTATATCAAGGGACCTGAAGACAACTGGTATCTGGGAACCGGATATAACCAGAATTCTCTTGGAGGTGAATGCTTTGAGTGAAGTGCTGGGTTTGAATTGGGGTTGTTCCTTACCGAGTGGAAAGGTGATGGAGGGGAAGGGGGTGTATATGATTAAGTATCGGGGTAAAAGTTGAAAGATATGCCAGGGTGGTGCTCACCTGATATCATTGGGGTAGCCTGGTTTCAGTCGCCCGGGTTGGGAATTTTCTAAAAAAATTGACGAACGGGAAGGGTATAGGATTTCCCTCCAGAAAAGGTTGGGTATAATTTTCCTAAAAAGTCAATGACCGGGGGAGGAGAAGTGGGGGGGGGGGGGGGTAAAATCTAATTTTTATTTTATTTCTCGAAATTTGCCGTGGTCTCAAAAGTACCGTCCCCCACTCCCTACACGTGACTCTACTGTTTTTGAAATTACATAATCTGCTTGCTTGTGTTTCTTTTTCTTTTGAACCCATCTCTATTTATCAATTTACGTTCACTTTTAACTTTTTTTTTTTCTAAAAGGTACTCAACTCCGACAAAACATCAGTATTTATCGACATCGGAGCCAACGTCGGGTACTACGCCCTTTTGGCAGCTCGGCTGGGGCACGCTTCGATGGCCGTGGAACCTGTTTTAGATCACGTTTGGCGGATCCACCGGGCGGCTGAGTTAGGGCACCTAGAGGGGCGTCTCATGGTCATTAGGAACGCAGTGGCTGACCGGCGGATTATGGCGACGGTGAGAAAGAGCGGGCACAACCAGGGAAACTCACAGATCGAAATGGAGGTTTGAGAGTTTGAAGTAAAATTTTCTTTGCTATGGTTTGTTTTAAACTAATGTGTGCATGCGTGGCTTCACCACAAGCGACAGAAAATCATGGCTAGCATTAATTATAAAACGAAAACACGGTTAGTAATATTTAATCAAGTAATAAAATAATTAATATTTATTTAATTAAAATTATAATTTTCTTTAAAGCGCTGACAGCTTGAGGTGATAGCTTTTAAATTTATGCTTCGCTTGAACCATTTATAAACAGGTCAAGGAATGCCAGGGCTCCTGTCCCCCAACGGTAAAGACGATTGTTCTCAACGATCTCACCTATTTAACCTACGACCTGACCTTAATTTCAACCAATCAAGAGTCCTACTCAACTAGTACCGACAAAGTTCAAAGACCGATTACTCTCAACGAAAAACTATCGAAATTTCGTCGACAGCGTGAGTCATCGAAGAAAAAACTCGGCAACTTTAATAACGAGGCAGAAATTCTGAAGCTCTACAAAAACGAACCCGCCAATGTTGTTCTAAAAATAGACTCACAGGGATTCGAACACGAGACCTTCAGCAACCCGGACGCCTTCTTCGACCGCAACGCCGTCACGTACGTCTTCATGGAGTGGTACAACATGGCCAGGAGTCACAGCGCCTACAACAAATCAGGAGAATTGCCCCGGGATCCGACTTTCGCCGGACAGAAAGATCCGGACGCATCGGACATGATCCGAGTTGAGATCATGATGCGGTACGTTGGCGTATGCGTGTGTCTGTGTACGTATACGCATGTGCGTATGTCTGTGTGTGCGTGTTTGTGTGGTCTTATTTGGGGATGTGATGTGAGAGGGTTAGGATGAGGGGGGGGAGGGTTAGTCGAGTCATAAAGTTGATCAACGCAGTCGTTATACCTCCTCAGTTATTCACCCACCTATTGTTCTACGACCCATTTATTCCTCGGCGGCTGCCGCCCTCCCCCCTGTCGGAAGCAATTTGAGAAAGAAAGATGAAGGAGGATTGCGGGGTAGCATAGATGTAAAAAAGGGGAATGGCGGGAAAAGAGCGATAGAAAGTGAGGAGAGAGAGAGAGAAAGAGAGTATCAGAGGGCAAGAGAGAAAGAGAGAGAGAGAGAGAGAGAGAGAGAGAGAGAGAGAGAGAGAGAGAGAGAGAGAGAGAGAGAGAGAGAGAGAGAGAGAGAGAGAGAGAGGAGAGAGAGAGAGAGAGAGAGAG
>OZ022241.1:41754823-41764823 GCA_963978895.1 Erpobdella octoculata
ATTGTACTCCTGTAAATTCAATTTCTTGTCTCATCTTTTTCAGGGTGCGGCAGTACCTATTAGAACCACCACGACACTAGTGATGATGATGATGATGTTGTTATTGATGTTGTTGTTGTTGATGATGATAACAATGTTGGTGTTGATGATGATGTTCGTAATGCCAACGGTGTCTTAGCTGAAAATCTGTTAATAGTGGTGAGGGTGATGATGATGATGATGATGGCGAAGATGATGATGATGATGGCGAAGATGGTGGTGATGACGACGACGATGACGAAAGTGATATAACTGAGGAGACAGTGTAGAGTGATCATAATGATGACATATGAGTCATTATATCCATAACTTGATGGATGATTTCACACTTTCAGTCTGCCGAATGTTTTTTGTTTGATTATTTCCAACAAATCCATCTACCTCATCTTTCTCTTCGTCATCGTCATCGTCGTCGTCATCGTCATCACCATCACGATCGCCATCATCATCAATATCGTCTTCGTCATCATCATCATCATCGTCGTCGTCGTCGTCATCGTCACCGTCACTAGCACCACCACCACCACCACCACCATCATCATCACAATCACTAATATTATCAATATCGTTGGTGTCGTCATCTTCATCTGTGTTTTCACTATAAACCCGTAACTTTTAACTACAAAAAGCTAAGCACACTCTTTTTTGATTTAAACTAATTAATCTCTCTTTTCTCTCTGTCTCTCTCTGTCTCTCTCTGTCTCTCTCTCTCTCTCTCTCTCTCTCTCTCTGTCTCTCTCTCTCTCTCTCTCTCTCTCTCTCTCTCTCTCTCTCTCTCTCTCTCTCTCTCTCTCTCTTCTTTCTCTCTCTCTATCTCTCTCTCTTTCACGACTTCTCCAACTTCTGTTATTCATTCTCTCCAGCTCTCATTCAAATGAGATTTCCACAAGACTCTCCCACTTCAAGGTCAAGGCCACTTCAAGGTCAAGGCCACTTCGTCACCATGGAGAACCGTCCACTCGCAGGAAATTGCGTTTGAAATATATTTCGTGAAAACTTATTAAAATATACAGCTATTTATTTATCCACACACACGCATATATTATGATAAAAATTCCCAAATTTGAATATATATATATATATATACATCATATCATCATCATCAATGATACATTTATATAAATGTAAATATTTATATTGTTATGTGTATGTTAATGATGATCATAATTATATAGAGTTGAATTGTATCCCCAACGTTGAAATCTAAACAACAATTTTGTTGCGGCCACAAAGTTGAGTGAATATATAAACGTATATATTTCCAGCTTTAAGTGTTAAACAATTCTGGATATGTATAGGGGGCGTGATTTTCCCGCCTACGGGGGGCGATAATTCAAGCCAACAAGTGTCATATCGATTGCTGACCTATGACCTTTCCATGCATCGCTTCCGGGTGATTTCAAGTTTCTCCATATTTATATATATATTTATATACATATATCAGATCAGTGTGCCTGATTGAATTAGTTGCGTCATGGAAATCATGTCGTAGTCGTCATCATCATCATCATCACCATCATTGTCATCGTCGTCGTCTTCGTCGTCGTCGTCATCGTCATCGTCATCGTCATCGTCATCGTCATCGTCATCGTCATCATCATCATCATCATCGTCATCGTCATCGTCATCATCATCATCATCATCATCATCATCATCATCAGCGAGATTCGTATTAGAAGCATTAACAGGAAATCTCCTAATTAAATGTAATGTGATGTGATTTTATGCGATGTGATGTGACAGGATTAGATGTGATAGCACGAGATGTGATGGAATGTGATAAGATGGGCTTTGTGATGAACACGGATGACGTATAGCTACGTGACGTTTTGTCGCTGCCGTTTTGATGGAATAGGTAAATATAAGTTTCTCTTTGTTGGTAATTAATTTTTTTTGGAAGTATTAAATTATTTATTTGTTTATTAATTAATAATAAAATTATTTATTTATTTATTTAGTTATTTATTTATTTATTTAATTATTTATTTATTTATTTATTTATTTATTTATTTATTTATTTATTTATTTATTTATTTATTTATTTATTTATTTATTTATTTATTTATTTATTTATTTATTTATTTATTTATTTATTTATTTATTTATTTATTTATTTATTTATTTATTTATTTATTTATTTATTTATTTATTTATTTATTTATTTATTTATTTATTTATTTATTTATTTATTTATTTATTTATTTATTTATTTATTTATTTATTTATTTATTTATTTATTTATTTATTTATTTATTTATTTATTTATTTATTTATTTATTTATTTATTTATTTATTTATTTATTTATTTATTTATTTATTTATTTATTTATTTATTTATTTATTTATTTATTTATTTATTTATTTATTTATTTATTTATTTATTTTTTATTTATTTATTTATTTTTTATTTATTTTTTTTTATTTATTTATTTATTTATTTATTTATTTATTTATTTATTTATTTATTTATTTATTTATTTATTTATTTATTTATTTATTTATTTATTTATTTATTTATTTATTTATTTATTTATTTATTTATTTATTTATTTATTTATTTATTTATTTATTTACTTATTTTATGCTGCTTCTTGTAATATTGCTTTAAATTGATTCAACATAAACCATGGATTTCCCACAAGCTTATTTATAAACGAAACTGGTTTTTTTGCACCTCAGAAATAAACAGAAACACCTGTCTATCTACCTGCTGGCATGCGGAAGTATTTTCCAAGAGTAACGCAGAGTGCACAGTTTATTTTCAATCCTATTTATAATTTGACAGCACTTGTATTAATTAATATATAAATTTACTTTTTATTAAGTGGTTAATTAACAGCTAAAACAAACAAACTATTCGCCATAGCTGGTACGAGTAACAGAAATATGCCTATGCTACTATACCGAGTTGTTGCAACAGTAGTAATATTGTTGATGTTTTTGATACCCATGCTCTTAGTTGTACCAGTGTTGTTGATAACGTTGGGTCTTTTGATTTTTCTTGAGTTGTTCGGTATCAGTGAGTATTAGGTATCGACGTATTTTTCAGAAGAAAAAGCTGAAAATTTTGTCATTCTGTGATCATGTCGTCAGCTCCATCACCGCCGCTACCTGCAACGATGACGAAACATCGCGAAAATCCAAGCAGCGACTTTTCATAACAGTACAAACACTTCCAATCTCGCAACAACAACAACAACAAAACTATGGCTCGTCAAACAACAACAACTCGGCTACTTATACTTCTTATCGTGTTCTTCTCCATACGATATTCTCACCAGTGCAAATTCCCGGCATGGCTCCTACAAGATGACACCCCAGACGACGACGACGACAACGACGACGCCGACTACAACAGCGACAGTGGCTTGACTTCAGACGGCCGTTCGAAACTCGATCACGATCAAAGCAAAAATCGAGAGTGGTTCACCAAAATAACAGAACAGCTAACCGAATCGAGCGTTCGCGTAGCCGTAAGCGAAAAGACGCTACGGCTCTGGGCGGAGGACGACTCAGTGTCGATGACTTACGTCTGCGCTAGACGCGTTCCCTACGCGACGGCGTCAACCACCACCGGTGGCGGCGGCGACAAAACGTCGAACGCCAACAGCAGCAGCAGCGAAGAGTTTCACCGCCGGTATCACAACTACGACCACGAGAGCCGCTACTTCACCGGTAGTCCTGACCGCTGCGGCGAAGGCAGCCCGCACAACGACGACAAGTACTTGACCGTCTACGAAGTACCCAGACAGGAAGGTCTTCGCTTCTCCTGCATCCAGTTCGTTCGTCGTCACTACAATGTTTTCCAGTTGAAAGCCACGATCAACGTCGGTCCTCGTATGAACAAGAGCGAGTTGTGTCCAGAAGAGAACATGAAACTCTATCCCTGGTTAATCATCGACAAGAAGAACTTCGGTAGGAAGACCGAAAGTTTCGGCTGGTTCGGCTCGAATCGGCGGACTTGGCTCGGCTGTCGGGAATCGGACGGTAGCCGACATTTAACACAGGTTAGCGTTTAGTACAGGTTCGGGTGATGATGATGATGATAATGATTCTGATGACGATGGTGGATATGACGACGACGACGATGGTGTTGTTTACCATGATGACGATTATGATGATGATGATGATGGCGTTGATGATGATGATGCTAAGACAATGTTTTGTCTTTTAATTTTCGGGAAATGGGAAAATCCCGAAGGTGAGATCTCAGTTGTTTAATTGTCAAAAGGGCATCCAGATGATTGGCTGTCTTATACATTAGTTTTATCTCGACTGGCCAATGAGAATGTTTAGTCTTTTTCTACTCCTTTTCAATATCTTTATTTTCCTCTCAGCTCTCTCTTTCTTTCTCTTTCACTCTCTCTCTCTCTCTCTCTCTCTCTCTCTCTCTCTCTCTCTCTCTCTCTCTCTCTTTCTTTCTTTTTATTTCTTTTTTTCTCTCTTTCTCTATTTCTCTATTTCTCTCATGCCATATACACTTTCTATCTCCATCTCTTTCTTCTCTCTCCTCCAGTTTGTCACTTGTTTCTTCCTTTTTTTTATATATCTTTTTTCTTATTTTTTTTAAAAAAAAGAAAAGGAAAAATGAAGAGAAAAAGAGAAAGAGAGAGAGAAAGGGAAAGAGAGAAAAAAAGAGATAGAGAGAAAGAGAGAGAGAGATAGGGAGAGAGAGAAAGAGGGAGGGAGGGGAAGAGAGAGAGGGAAAGAGAGAGGGAGAGAGAGAAAGAAGGATTGTGTGCCAAATCTTCCAGGGCAGAGCGTGCAGTGCGCATGTCATTAAGAAATTTCTCCGCCATCTTGAATGATTTATTGCCTTATTTGGAAATTCCAAAGTACACTCTTCGGAATATCGGTGTCAAAACAACGACAGGAAGGCCTATCTAATTAAAAAAAAGGGTTTTAATTTTTAATAGTTTAAAATGATGACAATAAAAAAACAAATTATTTAAAGAAATCTGATAAAAAATTAAAAAATATTTGGTAATAAAGAAAGAAGAGAGAAAAAAAAGAGAATTTAAGTAAGAAAATAAAACTTAAAAATAAACAAACTAAGCAAAAGGAATTATTAGTTAAAATAACATTTGTTTATATATATATATATATATATATATATATATATATATATATATATATATATATATATATATATATATATATATATATATATATATATATATATATATATATATATATATATATATATATATATATATATATATATATATATATATATATATATATATTAAAATGTAAACAAAGTTATTCAAACAAAAAATAGAACTACTAAAAAGAATAAAAACTATCTTGGGCGATAATGAAGAAGTAATTTGGAGCTTCTTTGAATTCGAAATTGGTCAAAGAACCAAAGAGTATATACATATATATATATAAACGGAGACTCAGCACGGAAACAAAGCGCTATAAAAATCTGTCTCCAAAGATGCTACATAGAGAATACGCAAACAGGAAGCGGAGGCCATTTTGAACCTTCCCATTTGCTTTTTATTTCATATTTAGGAGTTCGTAAATAGACTGGCAGGACTAATCAGTGAGATTGTTTTGCTTCCGTTCTCGCTCGCAAAACGAACAATCTTCGGTCGTTCTGTTGAGTGTTTTGTTTTTCTTTCATTGTTCGTGGTTCAGTTCCGTTCGTGTACTGTTCACGATGTGCGGTATTGTTTTTATTTGAACATCCGTTTGTAGGTTCGATGGTTTGTTTGTTTTCTTTATTGGTTCGTAGAGTAGGTTCGTGCGTATCACGTGTTTAACGGTTTTGTTCTTTTACTGATTCTATTCTTCATCGGGTCGCAAATTAAAATAATTTTTATTCAATTTTTCATTTGTTTAATCGCTGTAATAAATCTTCTTTAATTTTTTTAAAAGATATATAATCATTTAAATATAATAATGTTTTATTTGTTTATTTAATTTGTATGTTTGTTTGTTATTAATGATTAAGCGGTTGGGAGATTTCATGTCATTTATCTTTTCTGTTCGTTCGTTCATTTGTTCGAACCTTCGTTTTTTCGTTCGTTCGTTCGTTCTGCGCCTTTCTATGTTTTATTCCCTCCAGAAATGTGGAAAAAGTTTTAAAATGTGGACAAATAAGAGAGAGAGAGAGAGAGAGAGAGAGAGAAAGAGAGAGAGAGAGAGAAAGAGAGAGAGAGAGAGAAAGAGAGAGAGAGAGAAAGAAAAAAAGAACAAAAAGCACACTACCATGGGTTAGGGGAAGGGGAGTAGATTTTGCACTAAGTAGTTAATGGAGGAATAAAACGAGCGATGTTTGAAGGTTTTATACGCAGTTGGTGTGCTGATGATGATGATGACGATGACGATGACGATGACGATGACGACGACGACGTTGTCGACGACGACGACGATGACGTTGACGATGACGACGACGATGACGTTGACGATGACGATGACGTTGACGATGACGACAACGATGACGGTGACTGTGACAGTGATGACGATGATGGTGATGATGATGCATAGAATTGATGAGAAGTTTAAAAAAATTATTTTATTTTAATCCGGAATAAATTATTTTTACTCCTCAACATCAGGATTCTCTTACGGAAGATCGAACCCGGATGGACGGATACGACGTCAGTGCTGATGATGATCAAGGTCAAGGTCATGGCTACTCCAGCGATGATGATGATGATGATGATCCGTGTCTTTTAAGGGGAGGATTCAGTTTCACGATGTTCGACAAAGTGAGTCGATTGGTCATCAACAAGTTCAAACGTTTTCATACCAGCATCCCCCCTATCAGTTCAACCACCCTTTTAACTACAAAAACCGTTGCTAGCACAATTAGGTTTTACCATATACAGTCTACATCATCTCTTTTCGCACAAATTTCTGATGTCTTAAATCTCTCTTACTTTCTCACTCTCTTTCTCTATCTTTTCACATACACACACACACACAACCTCATACGTACGCACATACACATACATAAATACATAAATACATCTATACAATATATATATATATATATACATAATGTTAAAGTATAAATTATATAGATTATTATATATGACATGCTTTCCTGCTGGCGTCGAGCGAGCATTACCGACGATTAGGCATGACGCAATGTCTCATAAGTGATCCCAGCCATGCATGTCTTCATGGTGATGCTCATGGTGAGGAAGACGACGATGATGATGACGGCGGTGATGATGATGATGATGACGAGGATGAAGATGGTGATGATGTCATGATGATGATTATGATAGTGAAGATGATGATAATGGTGTTTATTATAATGATGTTGATGACAATGAATGTGGTGAATATGATGTTTTAGAGACAATAGAAAGTCATAAAAAAATACTTTCTTTACTTATTCATATCGTTGAGACGTCACAAGCACATGCATTACAACCGCCATCATCATCAACACCACTATCATCATCACCACCATCATCATCATCATTATCATCACCATCATCATTATCATTATCATTATCATTATCATTATCATTATCATTATCATTATCATTATCATTATCATTATCATCATCATCATCATCATCATTATCATCATCATCATCATCATCATCATCATCATCATCATCATCATCATCATCATCATCATCATCATCATCATCATCATCATCATCATCATCATCATCATCATCAACAACACCACCATCATTATCAACATCATCACCATCATCATCGACATTAATAATATCATCGTCATCATCAGCAGCATCATCATCACCAACCTCATTACAAGCACACGCACCACCGCATAAGCACAAGATGCTTGTGCCACCCAGGGCGACAATGAAGGAATGTCCATATGAACGTTCGAAAGAACAGAACAAAACGTCAGCCCGCATTCTGAGAAGAATGGAGACGTACGCAGACGGAGGGAGTAATACTGAGGCTCACGGAAGCATACTTACAAACGGAGGAAGTAATATTGAGGCTCAGGGAAGCATACTTACAAACGGAGGAAGTAATATTGAGGCTCACGGAAGCATACTTACAAACGGAGGAAGTAATACTGAGGCTCACGGAAGCATACTTACAAACGGAGGAAGTAATACTGAAGCTCACGGAAGCATACTTACAAACGGAGGGAGTAATGTTGAGGCTCACGGAAGCATACTTACAAACAGAGGGAGTAATATTGAGGCTCAGGGAAGCATACTTACAAACGGAGAAAGTAATATTGAGGCTCAGGGAAGCATACTTGCAAACGGTGGGAGTAATGTTGAGGCTCAGGGAAGCATACTTGCAAACGGAGAAAGTAATACTGAGGCTCAGGGAAGCATACTTACAAACGCACACAGTCTCATCACCACTGGAAACTAAAATTTCAAGACAGAATCCGTTAAAAATTATGTTTTTTTTTAAAGTCAAGAAAAAAAGGTGTTACGATTATTTCTTGAAAATTGAAAATAAATTATTTTCAATTTAATACGAAATGCTGGTTTGTTCCCGATGGGATTTGTAGCGTTCCTACAAATTTTCAGAAAATTCAATTGCTTCAATTTACTGCATTTGTGGTTTCAGGGAACATTTTATTTTTAAATCACAAAAATTTAGAAAAAAAAACTCTGAATTTATTTTTCTATATTCCGTAAAAGCACATCCCTATATTTTGCAAAAGCACATCCCTACTTCCGGTACGCATGAACTCGACTTTTTTGGTTACATCGCCGGTAACTTTAAATGTTTTATGAAAACTTTTTAAGACTGCTATTCGTTAAAATTTTATATAATTATAAAATTGCACCGAATTTGAGCCGTTCTTTGAAATTATTTCTTTTCCATTGGATTTCAGACATGTCTATTTTGAGACCGGCGGTAGATTCCCATTTTGTTGTTATTAATATTTTTTTTTATCATTTTAAAGATTTGTCATTTTAATCTAAGTAGCAAAGCAGCAATTGAGAAAAGTGGATGGATGGATGGATGGATGGATGGATGGATGGACGGATGGATGGATGGATGGATGGATGGATGGATGGATGATGGATGGATGGACGGACTGACGGACGGACGGACGGACGGACGGACGGATGGATGGACGGATGGATGGATGGATGGATGGATGGATGGATGGATGGATGGATGATGGATGGATGGACGGACTGACGGACGGACGGACGGACGGACGGACGGATGGATGGTTTAATAGATGGAAAGACGGAAGGATGAATTACAGGGTGACGGTTGGATGGATATGCAACCTGAAACGTTTGTTATTAATGACACAAGTCAGAAAAAACTAAATGAAAAAAAACCGAGATCGTCATTGAAACTTTAACTTCCTTTCCAAATGTCAACATGGATGTCAACAGTTACATCACCGAACTAGATTATGTGTTTTGTGTGTGTGTGTGTGAACCAGCTACATCAACTATACCAACCACACCGACCACATCTGCGACTCAGACCACACCGACACCATATCAACCACACCAACCACATCAGCGGCTCGGACTACACCATATCAACCACACCGACCACATCAGCATCTCCGACCACACGGATCACATCAACGACACCGTTCTTTCTAATTGGAACGAAAAACGACAGTAGAGATTTAAGATGAAGATGTGCTGGTGTTGAAAGCCTCATGAATATTCATCTTATCTCTCTCTCTTTCTCTCTTTCTCTCTTTTTCTCTTTCTTCTTCTCTTTCTCTATTTATCTCTCTCTTCTCCTTCTCCATTTCTCTTTCTCTTTCTCTTTCCCTTCCTTTCTTTTTCTCCTTTTTTCTATCGACATCTTTTTTACCTGCTTATTAATTCATTCAGCCATGAATTTTTTTACTTTTTCACTTTGTTTCTTCAGTTCTTTGTTGCTATAACTAACTGGTGGCATTATCATCATCGTCGTCGTCCTCCTCCTCCTCATCACCATCACCACCATCATCATCTTCATTATCACCACCATCATCATCATCATCATCGTTGACGCTCTCGGTGCC
>OZ022241.1:41772323-41774823 GCA_963978895.1 Erpobdella octoculata
TGGTGGGTTAAGTTGGATCGCCTTATGCATTGTAATGTTGTATAACGTTGAATTGGACTTCTCAATCTTTTGTAATCCTCTTCTCTCTCCTATCCTTATTTGGAATTTGGAATCGCCGAATAATCGCTGGAAACAGATCGTAAAAGCGGAAATAGAGTTTAATTAACCTTGCGGAATTGGCGGATTCCTATTTCTGCTTCATAATTGTGACGTCCAAGACGATGACGACGATGACGATGACGATGACAATGACGATGACGAGGAGGGTGATGTTGGTGGTGGTGGTAAGATGATGATATATATAAGGATTGTGATAATGGGAATGATAATAATGATGGTAATAATAATGCCGATCGGCGATCATGATAATGGTGATGATGACGATGACGATGACGATAACGATGATGATGATGACGACGATGATGGTGATGACGATGACAATGATGATGGCAACTTCTTAAAGGTTAGCAGAGGAAACATATTTTGGATCTCTGTCTTCTTCTTTAAAAATCTTTGAAAGATGATATTTTATAAAATGATTTCTAAGGTTGATTTTATAAATATTTATTTCAGCCATTTTCAAATCTATGCATAAATGAGGTTTGAAGTTGTAAGAAAGCATTCTCGATGATCGTTGTATATTTAGATATTATTATTATTAATAGTAATGAATAATTAATATATGAATTGTAGTTATTGCTAAAAATAGAGTAGGTCTGAAATATTGTGAAAGAGGAAATCTGGTTATTTATACGATGGGATTAGAAAGTAATTTGTCAGCTTGAGTAATAAATAGGAACGAACGAACAAGTTATGTGACAAATTAAAGAAGAATTCAAAACACGAACGAACGAACGAACGACCAAATGAACAAGCGAACAAACAAACAAACAAACGAAAAGAAAACCAGAAACTATTTTAAAAAAACTACAATAAAATTCATTCTTAAATTTATAATAAATTGATATTCTCAATTCTAAGCAAAGAAAAACTTTCTAATTTGTTTTTCGACAAACAAAAAACTTAATTGCTTTAAATTGACAGCCAATTTTAGCCTTGAGTGCGTTTCCTTGTTTGTTTATTTGTTTGTTTGTTTGTTTGTTTATTAGCTTGTCTGTTTGTTTGTTTGTTTGTTTGTTTGCTTGTTTGTTTGTTTGTTTGTTTGTTTGTTTGTTTGTTTGTTTGTTTGTTTGTTTATTTGTTTGTTTGTCTGTTCAAGACTGTCAATTGTCTTTGTCTAGGAGTGTAAAAGTATGTTTGGACATTTATGACTATATATGGTTTTGAAGGTAAAATAAGCATAAAAGTTGCTTGTAAATATATAATTATATTTATATATTTATACTTACATGTAATAATAAGAAAAAGTATAATATATTATTTTCTTTTTTATAATTATGGATGGTAGAAGTACTTCCAGCAGCAAATTGAATTCTTTTGAAGGTTCAAGGCAAGATTTAGTGCTTCTTTGAAGGAGGAAATATGATGTGGAAAACTTATGGTGATTGTGTAGCGGAAGTGAGTTGGACGTTTTGGTGAGATGATAGTGAATTATTGGTGGAACATTTTGTGGGTGATGGTGATATATTGGAGGAACATTTTGGGGGTGATGGTGACTTATTGGTGGGTTGTTTTGGGGGTGATGGTGAAATATTGGTGGGACATTTTGGTGAGACGATAGTGAAATATTAGTGGGACATTTTGGGGGTAATGGTAATATATTGGTAAAACGTTTTGAGAGGTGGTGGTGATGAATTTGTAGAAAATTTGGGGGTGATGGTGATATATTGGTGGAACATTTTAGGGGGTGATGGCAATATATTGGTTGAACATTTTGGGGAATGAAAGTAATATGATGGTGGAATATTTAGAGGATTGATTGTGATATATTTGGGAAAAATTTGTGAGATCATGCTGAAGTAATGTTTTTGGTGTGGGCAGTTTGCTAATGGATTATGGTTGAACATTGGTAAGACAATCGTAAACTCTTAGTGGAATGTCGAGAAAACTAAAACGGTAGATGATTAAATGGCAAATTGTTGAGATGTTGAAAATGTCGTTGCAACATTATGGAGAAATTTTCATCAGGTGTTGGTGGTTTTCAATGAAGTTCTTGTTAGATGAAAGTGGAGTGATGGTAGAATGTTTGTAAAATGTTGGCTTGGTGTTTATCAAAGGCAGATAAAATGTTGGCAAAGTGGTCATAAGATGATGTTGAGTAAAATGTTGACAAAATGTTGATGAGTAGTCAATGAGTTGTTGGTGGAATGTTGATAAGATGTTGACGAGTTGTTGGTGGAGTGTTGATAAGATGTTGACGAGTTGTTGGTGGAGTGTTGATAAGATGTTGACGAGTTGTTGGTGGAGTGTTGATAAGATGTTGACGAGTTGTTGGTGGAGTGTTGATAAGATGTTGACGAGTTGTTGCTGATGTGTTGGCGAGTTGTTGCTGATGTGTTGACGAGATGTTGCTGGTGCGTTGAAGAGTTGTTGCTGATGC
>OZ022241.1:41779823-41789823 GCA_963978895.1 Erpobdella octoculata
ACCCACCAACCAGTTCATTGGACCATTGAGTCATACCCATCAACCGGCCAATTGGGCCATCCACTACTCACCCCCTCAATGAACTTTTTTTTTTCAATCAAAAAATTTGTTTTTTTTGCCCGTTCAGTCAACTACTCCCAATGAAACTTGTATGCAAAAATGACGTTTTCTAGTCCGTCAACCAATCAGAGATTTTCTTTTCTTTTCTTTTCTGTTTTTCTGGGTTTTTTTACAACTACTACTACTGCTACTGCTACTGCTACTGCTACTGCTACTGCTACTGCTACTGCTACTGCTACTGCTACTGCTACTGCTACTACTACTACTACTACTACTACTACTACTACTACTACTACTACTACTACTATCACCTCTGCAGTGCCAAACGCCACAGCAAGTGTGTCATCATAAACAACTAAAACTTTTTTTAAGAATCAATAAATACAGCTACAACACATAACATATTCTAATACATAACTACTACCCCAGAAACGACGCCAAACTACAAGAGCAGCTGCACAGCAGCCACTACTACTCCACCAGCAACGACACTAACCGCAAGAGCAGCACCGCAAACAGCCACTACTTCCCCAGAAGCAACACCAACCGCAAGAGCGGCACTACAGCAGCCACTACCACCACAACTTCTGCCATTAAAAGAACGATCGAGCTTCCTTGACAAGTGAAGGATTGCGATTGACGTTCGATGAGCGTTTGCTTTAATGGGATTCGAACCCAAGCAAGCAAGATAAGGAGACATTTCATCTCTCCTTTCCATCATGAAGCCATCCTCACGTGACCTTCAACTTCAACGAATGGACCCCCCCACCCCCTCCCCTCTCCCTTCTCGTCCATCCAGCCCCCGTGCGTATTTAAATGTTAAACTATTGCAATATATTTCAACTTTTTGTTCTAAAGAAGTAGTGATCTCTCTTGGTGACATGGTGAGATTGGTTGCTGTTTTTCGGTAGGGGAGTACATTGCATGGTAGATGAAGTCATAGTCGTGGTAGTAGTGGTTGTGGTGACAGTAGTAATAGTGATGGTGGTAGTGATGGTGGTGGTGGTGGTGGTAGCTGTAGTAGTAGTAGTTGCTGAAGATGCTGTAGCGGTTGTGATGGTGATTGTCAAATTGCTATATGTGTGTCCTATACGTCAAATGCGCAATTTAAAACGCATTAAACGAAGTATTGGAGTGAGAGATGAGAACACGTGGAGAGAGGAAGAGAGAGAGAAAGTGGAAGAGAGAGAAAGATTTGGTGGTTGGAATAAATATATAGAGCGAAAAAGAGTGATGGGTAAAAAGAAAGAGAGAGGGAGAGAGAGTGGGGGTGTTAAAGAGAGAGAGAGAAAAAGAGAGAGAGAGAGAGAGAAAAAGAGAGAGAGACGTGTTTGATTACAGAGATTTAGATTTAAATCGAATTTTATTGAAAGAAGATATTTGTTTAAATTCTATTTTAATTATCTTTTCTAATCAAATAGTTTTCCGTACTTTTAATTATATTTTGAAATGTTTTCAATTATTTTGGTTTTTTTCTCCATATCTCCTTTCTCTCTCTTTCTCTCTCTTTCTTTCTTTTTCTCTTTCTTATTCTTTCTTTCTTACTTTTTCTCTTTCTATCTTTCTCTAATTCTTTCTACCTATATTTTTTCTTCTTTCTCTGTTTCTGTCTTTCTCTTCCTCTCTCTCTCTCTCTCTCTCTCTCTCTCTCTTTCTTTCTTTCTTTTTATCTCACTCACTTTTGTTCCATCTCTCTCGCTTTCTCTCTTTTTTCCATTTTTCGTTCTTTCCTGCATTACTCCAGCTTTCTTTCTCTCCATCTGAAAGTAACACTTAGTTTTTCCACTCCAAGAAAAGAAATAAGTCTTCCGCTTAAAAGCTTCTTTATTCATCCATCAATTAGTTCTTTTTCTTTCTTTTCATCTTTTTTGCATCTCTCTCTCTTTTCATCCTTTCCGCAGGTGTTAACCAACTCAAAACATCCGACCACTTATAGACTAATGTATGGATTGAAACACCAAACCTGCCTTTCTTGTGTGAATTTCCATTTATATCAACCCCCTCCCCCATTTTAGATGTGCATGCCCCCTCCGTATTTGTTTTCATATCAGCCCCCTCTACCTAGTAAACATAATCATACTACCAACCCCCCCCCTATAATTAACATCAATATATCAACTTTTTAAGTGTTCATAACACATACCAATTTCGTGTGAGTTTGAATCAATCAATCAATCAATCAACCCCATCCACAGTATAAATATTCACCCCACCAACCAACCCGTTTTGTGTTTATGTCGACCCCCTTGATCTTATTATTATTCGTAGCACCAACCACCCCCGTATGTATTTATATCGCTCCATCAACTTTATAAATATTCAAACCCCCAACTCTCCCCTTTCTCGTTTGTATTTATATCGACCTTTTCATCTTTATAAATATACATACCACCCCATCTGTGTTTATACTGACCCCCTCAGTTTTATAAATATTCTTATTAGTACTTATGTCAACCCCAAAATCTTATAAATATTTATATCACCAGCCACCCCCGTATGTTATTATATTGACCCCTCAGCTTTATAAATATTCATATTAGTACTCATGTCGACCCCGCAACCTTATAAATATTCATACCACCTACTCTACCTGTAGACATTTATTTCGAGACCGTTATCTTATAAATATTCATACTACCTACCACACACACCCCATGTAGGTATTTTATCGACCCCAGAAATTTTAAAAATATTCATACCCACCAGCCGCCCCTATATGAACTTATATCAACCCTCACCGTTTTATAAATAATATTCATATTCATATTCAACAATACTATTTAATAATAATAAATCATTACCATCTTCAACCATGCTGATTCTCCTGATCATTTTGACACCGTACAGCTCAGGCAGAAAAGCATCGGGGTGGGCCTACGCAGCGAGGCACGGCTGGAAAGCCAATGCTCGGGTCAAGGCCGACTGATTTTCCACTTCCAGCCGAGAAAGAATTTTTACGAGGGTCTCTTCATGGTCGACCACCAGCCCACTACGTGTCTGGCCCGCTGGCAGCAGGGCAATTTCAGTTTCGTTCTCCTGAAGAACAACGATTTCGTTTACGCCTGGCTTCTCCGGGTGGCCAACGAGGACCTCTGGAGTGGGGGCGACGTAATGTCAAGGTCGCCATCCGCCGAGAGCCCGCGAAGGTCATCGTTGAGACTGAAGAGGCATGCAAAGTTCGTTTTGTTCAAAGATCTCGTTGCCGATTCGACACTGGAGTTGAACGAAACCAACAACTACTTGCTAATCGACGTTCAACAAGATGACAGGATTTCCCAGTCTTCGTCATCATCATCATCACCATCGTTGTCATCTTCGACATCATCATCATCATCATCATCTTTGACAGCGTCATCAGCATCCCCATCGTCAATTTCATCTTTTGCCTTTTTACCTTTCAACAAACACAACAACAACAACAACAAAAACGTCACCAACATCACAAATCGACTCTGCGTCGACGAATACAAAATTTGCTCGATGCTGAACAGCGACTGTTCCTACGACAACGAAGATTACACGTTCAACTGTCCCAGAACTTGCAGCTACTGCCGGTTTCACGGACTGAGGCAGTGCCGACTACCGGAGATATTACGCAACTCGGCTTGGAGCGATCAGTTCGGTCGCTCGTTTGAAGTCGGCGATTCGACCATGACGATCAGCAGAACGACTGGCGGCCACGGCGATCGGAAAACGAACTCGTCGCCTGGACAGGTGTTTCACTGTGTCGAATGGATTCCAGACGGAGTAGAATCATCAGCCAGCTGTACGACGGAGAACTGTCGCAACAACAACAGAGGATTCGCAGAGAGAAAGAGCGGCAGTAGCAGCACTGGCGACAGCAGCGACAACACGCGAATATTCATGCTGGCGGCAACGAGCGACATCGGCTGCAAGCCTATATTCTTCTGCGCTGCCGTTGTCAAAATTTTTGGCGGCGGCGGCGTCAAAGCCAAACGCGACCGTGTTCACGGTGACGACGACAACGGCGACTATTTATCGGCCAAGCTGCTGCTTCACGTAACCAAATCGAAATCACGTCAAATAACCAGTTCAAAAGACGATTTACCCGATTGTCGGGCTTTCGATTTCGTCAAACCGGGAAAACCGAATGCGGAGGAAGATGATTGGAACGCCGAGTCGTCTTTAGTTCCTGGTCGTTTTTTCCATCCGATTTTTCCGGAACCACGAAATGTAATTTTTCTACCGGATCATCTAGCGTTCAAACCGGATCAAATCGGCTTCATTAGAACCGTCCTCGGAACGGTAGCGAACGTTAGCGGAATGTCGCGATTAGCTCTGCTACTACAACAACAACAACGACTACAGCTAGATACACATTCGACTAAAAACACCGCCGCAACTCTTAGCCGACGCGATTTTGACCACGACTACCGACATCTTCGTCCGACACCACCCTCTTGCGGTATTCCGTTATTCTTATATCAACGAGAAAAACTGCTATTAGGTCAACAGACGACGTTCGACGGACGCTACAAAGGTCGCTATGAATGTAAAAAAGTGGAGCTGTTTGAAGTCGGCGACGCTTCGTTTGAGCTTCGACTCAAGTATTGCCTCAGAACGCCAGTCGGTCTCAGTCAGCAGCGGCGACAGAAGCCTCTGTGGCCTAACGCTTCGTCGGCGGCTAGTGATTCACTCAAGCCGTCTTTCTACAATGTCACACTGCTCTACAGCTGCCTCGACAGATACGATTCGGAGTCAGAGCTAGTAACGACTGTCCTTGACCTCTCGAGCGCTTTGAGCCACAGTAGTCGTAGTCGAGGTGGTAGCGATAGCGATCACCACTATTTCGGCGAGCCGTCGTCTGCTACCCGAGTCTATCGAAAACGTAAGCTCCACCTCGAAACCGGAGTACTGCTGACGTGCTGGCTCTTCCCTAAGCACCAAACAAAGTATTTCTATCAGGTAGTTGGATCGGAGTGCTCCAACTTCAAAGATCAAAGGTCTAAAGGTCAGCTGTACTACTACTACTACCAGCAGCAGCAGCAACAATATCAGCAGCAGCAACAAAACTCTTTCCACCAATCGCAGAGTGGGAACCAGGCGCCGGAAGTCTTTCAAGCTGCCTTCGCCATGGCTTCTCATTATTCGCTGACCTCGTCGTCGTATGTAGACTCGAAAACGTATCAGCTGTCGCAACCCCTACCTCCATCAGTATCATCATCTTCGTCATCATCATCATCATCAACACGATCGTCATCGTCGTCGTCGTCGTCGTCATCAATGCCGAGTGCTGCCAGACACAATCCATTCGGTTCGGTGCTAGATGATAATCCGGATAGAACCGATAACCGAACCGATAACGATCACCATCATCATCAGCAGCAACAACATCATGATGATGATACGGAGTTCGTTCTCTCGCGTCGTCACAATCAGTACCAGAAGTCTCAGCCGTCAGACAAGTCGCCGCCGCCGCCGTCGCCGGAGAAGCCACCACAAGGACAGCTGACGCCGCCAAACAACAGACGACGAATCGGCGCGCCGAAACGCGGCGGCGGCTCAAAACCGTTTGTACTCACTCGCTCGGAGGCATCATCATCATCACAGCCGCAGCCGACATTTTCTTTTTTGGCTTACGTCATCATAATTCCATCATCATTATCATCATTGTCGTCATCGTCGTGGACTTTCAGTTTGATTGTATTAACGCTGGTAATGATGATGATGATGACTACGACAGTGATGATGATGATAACGATGATGATGATGATGATGATAAAATTCTGATTAGTCATGTAGTGTGATTATGCGTTGAAATATATATATATATTGATGGTTAAAAATGAATTTATTTGTTAACTTTTACTAAATTCTTTGATCTAATATAAACTCTTTAAGAATTGAGTCGCTAGCTTTTTAATCGGTTCTTATGATTTATAACGTAATTAAAAGTGAAAGTCTAATCAATTTTAAATTAGCAACCGAGAGAGAAATATTCGGTTGGCTTTCCATAAAACCGGTCGATGTTGTTCATCGCTGGTAGACACGAACTATGAACGTATTTTCTTCGCACGACTTGAAACTGGTTGAGAACTTGAAATTAAGCCCCCTACATCATCAGCCCTGCTGACCCCCTCAACTTGATATCAAGCCCTACATCAGCAGCCCTGCTGACCCCCTCAACTTGAAATCAAGACCTACATAATCAGCCTGCTGACCCCCTCAACTTGAAATTAAGCCCTACATCATCAACCCTGCTGACCCCATCAGCTTGAAATCAAGCCCTACATCATCAACCCTGTTGACCCCCTCAACTTGAAATTAAGCCCCCTACATCATCAACCCTGTCGACCCCCTCAACTTGAAATCAAGCCCTACATAATCAGCCCTGTTGACCCCCTCAAGTTGAATCAAGATTTTATAACTATTATTTCTATTTTAGTTTTCATTGCTTTTCTATGTTAATTGATATTAATTTATATTGTAATAAATGCTGTCACTCGTGTGTTTCATTTGTTTAGTTACTAATATATTTATTATTTATTTATTTATTTATTAAAAATAATAATAACAACATCAACATTATTATTATTATTACTATTATTATAACTTTTATTATAATAAAACAATTATGTTTTATTATAATTACTATTATTATTTGTATTTTATTGTTACTCTGTTTTTCATTATTATTGCGGCCAACGTGGTTGTTCGACATCTCATTATTCGTGACTGGGTTTTCCAATTAAATATCTATAATATTTATATTGTATATATATATATAAATAAATATATAAATATATATGCTTATAATATATAATTTTAGATTGTTTTTAATAAATAACTTCCACACATTATTATAATAACCGTTACTTTTGTTTAAAATGTGATAATTATGATGATGACGATGATCATGTGGATCATGATTGCGATGACGATGATGGTGGTGGAGGTGGCGGTGATGATGATGATGATGATGATGATGATGATGATGATGATGATGATGATGATGATGATGATGATGATGATGATGATGATGATGGTGGTGAGGATTATGGTGATGATGATGATGATGTTCTTCGTCTGTTCGTTGTAGAATTTAAAAAAAAAGAGAAATAAATTCATTAATTTTTCAATATTTTCAGAACTTAATAAAATAAAAAAAAGACAAAAAAACTTGAATTAATCTCCGGAAAACCAGGCAGGAACGTCGCCGGAATAAATTTTATTTCTAAAAAAATGAAAAATTCTTCTGAAAGCGGATGATTCGAAAAGAAATAAAAATAAAGAAAAAATTTAAAAAAAATTTCTAATTTTAATCCGATTTTATGAATTTTTTCAGATCTAATTTACGAATGTAATTTTGCAGCTATCAATAAATTTTGATAGAAAATCGAAAACTTGAAAAATAATATAAAAACCCAAAAAAAAAAAAAAAAGAAACAGACTTAAATAAACAAATATAGAGAAAAAAAATTGAAAGCTTAAAAAAGGGGTGAATGAAAGCCAGCAAAGTTGTGGGGCATCGGCGGGATTGTGGGGAGGGGGGTGACCCTGTAAATCTGCCTCATTCGCATTAGGGAAAATTAGAATAATGCTTGCTTCTCGCCCACACACGAAACACGTTCACGCATGGTTCATTATTGGGAGGTACTGAATATTCATGAGGTTCATTAATCTAAGTAACTGAATATTCATAGTGCTATAAATAAACAGTTGTGTATAAGATATTCATGTTTTTTGATGTTTTTTAAACCGCGTTTTGTAAAATTATTTTTTCACCAGTAGTTTGCCCATGAAGGGAAAACAGAGAAAAAAAGCGAACAGGCCAAACGTCGCTTCATCCTTGCAAAAAAGTAACGGGGAGATAGGAAAAAAATGAAGGGATATGGAAAAAGAGGAAGGGAAACGAGAAAAGAGAAGAAAAAAGCAAGAAAAAAAAAACAGAAAAAACAGAAAAGAAAGATAAGGCTAGAAAGAAAAACAACGAATGGAAAACATGTAATATATATATAAAACTTTCTTTGGTATTTCTTTGTGAACTCACCAAATGAACTTAACGCCACCCCCCTTCAAAACACGGCTAACAGTCCGTCTCGTTGGGCACTACCGTACACGATACTCGACTATGGTAGGTTCGATGTTTTACCTACGGCTGCCCGTCCGGTTCTCTCGCTTTCAATATTGAAGATTACCAACAGCAGGAAAAATGAACGCGTTAAGATATTTGGAATGAGCTTTAAGTTGTGGTGCTCTGAATGGTGTCGAATCAGTTTTGGTGGGTCGTGGCTGTGGAATGAAATCAGGAATGAGAGCAAACTTTTGAAATGTTGTTTGGACAAGAAATTCCTTCCTCTATCATTAGTATCATCATCATCATCATCATCATCATCATCACCACATTCTGTATGGCATTGCAAAAGTCGAAATAGGACAAGATGAAACTCTACTTGAAAAATAAATTTGTGAAACTAAATTTCACAAAACACAAACAATTCCTACTCATTCAAGCCACTTACTCATTCAAACCACCCACCCATTCAAGCCACCCACCCATTCAAACCACCCACTCCTTCAGGCCATTCATTGATGATCCCATTTATTTTTTGCGTTCGAAAAGGTTTTCGAAAAGTAAAAAAAAAAAGTTTGCACAACTTGACTTTTGTTCTTAAAATATGCGTTGATATTTACCAAGCCATCAGCCATATATTTAGCTGTATAAATAAATAAAAAAAAAATACCTTTTTATATTAAAATACATATAAATATTTAGTACCCGTGTATTTATAACTTCAACAGTTTGACACAGAAATTGGTCTGTATTCATGATCTTTGTATTTTAAATGTCATTTTTTGGCGACGTCACAAACCGGAAATGAGAAACGTCGTGATTGTAGAAACTGCCTCAAGCAAAAAAAAACAAAAAATTCTCGAGAAAAAAAATGAATTTTTTTCAAGAGTTTTCAAGGAGAAAAAAAATTATTTTCCGAGCGTAGAAAAAAATGATGAAACATCAAAACCGCTTATTTAAAACTTGTGATTATATCTAATTATTGTTGTTTAATTAATGAATGAAGACCGTAAAATTGTTTTAAACACATTTAAATTGACGTTCATCGTCGAGTAATTCAGTTGCTGAGTTGTTGTTGTTGTTGTTGTTCAAGTTACGAGTTGTTGTCCGTTGCTTAGTTGCTTCGAGTTGTCCGTTGCTTGGTTGTTCCGAGTTGTCCGTTGCCTAGTTGTCAGCAGTCTGTTGTCAGTTGTCTGTTTGTTGCTGACCAAGATATTACTTTAAAAGGTCATTGACTCTTAAATCTACTTGTTTTTCTTTTAACAGTTTGTTCATAATACCATAATAATAATATAGAGCACGTGACCAATGCATTGAAAAATCACGTCATGAGGAACTTTAAAAATAATTGACATCGTCATCATCAACATCATCGTCGTCATCGTTATCATTATCATCATCACCATCGAGGAGTTCAAGTCCCAGGGGGGTTCAGGGTGGGTAGAACGAAACGTTTGTGGTCAATCTTTAGTGATGTTGTAGCTCTTGAGTTAGAAATGCGTAGGTGGTCTGTATATCTATTTGTGGGTGGTAGTATGTATTTCTATTCGTAAATGGCAGTATGTAATATACAACCAGTTGAGACAATGCGTGGGGGTTGAGATATTGTATACTTATACATGTACATTATACATAAACATAGTATTCAAATACATACACATTGTATACTTATACATACATATACTTATACATTGTACATAAACACTGTATAATTATACATACGTATTACGTATACATGTACATTATACATAAACACTGTATACATATACATATACATTATACATACACACTGTATGTTTATACTTATATATACATATACACTATACATACTTACATACACGTTGTTGACGAAGACGGAAGTTGAAGCTCAAGCAAGGTGACAGAGGCTTCCGGAAATGAGTTGAA
>OZ022241.1:41797323-41844823 GCA_963978895.1 Erpobdella octoculata
GTGGTAGTGGTAGTGGTAGTGGTAGTGGTAGTGGTAGTGGTAGTGGTAGTGGTAGTGGTAGTGGTAGTGGTAGTGGTAGTGGTAGTGGTAGTGGTAGTGGTAGTGGTAGTGGTAGTGGTAGTGGTAGTGGTAGTGGTAGTGGTAGTGGTAGTGGTAGTGGTAGTGGTAGTGGTAGTGGTAGTGGTAGTGGTAGTGGTAGTGGTAGTGGTAGTGGTAGTGGTAGTGGTAGTGGTAGTGGTAGTGGTAGTGGTAGTGGTAGTGGTAGTGGTAGTGGTAGTGGTAGTGGTAGTGGTAGTGGTAGTGGTAGTGGTAGTGGTAGTGGTAGTGGTAGTGGTAGTGGTAGTGGTAGTGGTAGTGGTAGTGGTAGTGGTAGTGGTAGTGGTAGTGGTAGTGGTAGTGGTAGTGGTAGTGGTAGTGGTAGTGGTAGTGGTAGTGGTAGTGGTAGTGGTAGTGGTAGTGGTAGTGGTAGTGGTAGTGGTAGTGGTAGTGGTAGTGGTAGTGGTAGTGGTAGTGGTAGTGGTGGCGGTAGTGATGAACAAGGGCTAGTGTTATAGCGACGGCAGTGGTCCGTGTCATGTTAAATTAAGGAGTTGATGAAGAAAGCCTTGACAATCGTGGTGGAGAGATGACTCATTTTTGAAGTGGTGGTGATGATTATGATGATTAAGATAACGTAAACAACCTGTTGTCCTTGATTAGCTATGGCCGATCTGGTCAGAGTTCCGGGTGGTGGAAAAAAGGGGGCGATTCGCGGGGTCAGTAGCACAGGGGTGGTGACCAGGGTCGGTGTGGCGGGCGGCTGTTGCTGGTTAGCGGGAGGTAGAATCGAAGGGCTCTCGGACAGGCAAATTTGTCGGGAGCCGACGGGCCCTTGGTGGAATGTCATCCCTGCCATCATGGGTACCATATCTGTTTGCGGGTTGAAAATAATGATGATGATGATGAAAATGAAAATGAAAATGAAAATGAAACGAGAGTTTTTTTAGTTGAAGAAAAATTTGAAAGCAACTTGCCTCCGAGATCCAAAATATCCACAATCGCAGAATCATCATCATCGCCATCGTCATCATCATCATCGTCGTCGTCGTCGTCGCCGTCATCGTCATCGTCATCGTCATCATCATCGTCATCATCATCATCATCATCATCATCATCATCATCATCATCATCATCATCATCATCATCATCAACTGACTTGTCTGGTGTTGTGTGTTTGTCCTGTGTAATTCTCTGTACGTTCCGTTGATGATGGCCAACTCCATGAGCTGAAGTTTCTTCAGGTTGTCTTCGCCTTCCGCCTGGCGAATGAATGGAAACTTTTTTTAAGAAAAAAAATGGAACCGGTAAAATATTTAATGCATCATTATCAGCATCAACACAGCCATCACCATCATCATCATCATATCATCATCATCATTATCATCATCATCACCATCATCATCATCATCATCTCCAATACTGACCGATGGAACGAGCAACTTCTCGACGTTCTCAGTGGCTCTGGCGAGTCTGAGGCTGGCTCTGTTCTCAGTGTCTTCGATGGAGATTAAGACGTGAAGTTCTTCGTCCAGATGCTCCCAGTTTGGTTTGCCGTGTAGAGCATCTTCCTAAACGTGGATGGGACAATGATGATGATGATGGTGGGGGTGGTGATGATGATGGTGATGGTGATGATGATGATGATGATGATGATGATGATGATGATGATGATGATGATGATGATGATGATGATGATGATGACGACGACAACGACGACGATGATGATGATGATGATGATGATGATGATGATGGTGGTGGTGATGGTGATGATGGTGACGGTGACGATGACGATGACGATGACGATGATGATGATGATGATGATGTTTGTTGGGATAGCTATAACTGATTACAGAAACGTCAAAATATGAAGCTTAAATTGAAAATGGTCTTTTTAATAAAAAAAAAATTTAAAGAAGAATTTTCGTTTCCGATATTAGAAATTCAAATTCTCTTTTTCAGGCTGGTCACGTCCGACTCGCATAAACAAGGACAATTCGCTCTGATTGGACAGCTTTACAGTTGAACTACGACCTGACATATATAAAGCGTCTTTCATTGGGTCGCAACTGTTAACTCTATTTTTGGATCGACCTAATTTTGACACGACCTCCTTACCATTATCGTCAGACTCGTCATCATCATCGTCGTCGTCGTCTACATCATCATCATCATCATCATCATCATCATCATCAACATCATCATCATCATCATCATCATCATCATCATCATCATCATCATCATCATCGTCATCAACATCGTCAGCGTCATCACTATGATAACCGTCATAAAAAAATCAAAGAGCAGGGTTCTCGGTTCAAATGTCACCTGACTTACATTTTGACCTCAAGAGGATTTAATTGGTAAAACGTAGATTTTAATTTAATAAAAAGAAAAAAAATTATTGTAATTCGGTTTAATTAATAGGATTCCTTTCAATCCGTAAGTTGCAAAATTAGTTCTTTTTTGCATGAAATTTTTGGCGATGATCACGACGATGAAGATGACACTGATGATGATAGGAAAGATCGTGATAATTATGATTATGATGACAGCAATAATGATGATGATGATGACAGTGGTGCTGGCAATGAAAAATCGCAGACGAAACAGAAAATAGTAAACATTTATCCATCTGTCCACCCATCTGTCAATCTATCCACCCACTCACGAATACATACATTCATAGATACATCCCCGTACACACACACAAACACACACCCATCCGTCCCCTTATCCATTTATACACACATCCATACATACCTACAAACAAACAGACAAACAAACATCTATACAGTCACTACTAATTTCGAATCGTTCTCACTTTCGCTTTATCCCTCATAGAACCTCTTCCACGTATCATGATCTTGCATCCGGTGTCTTGTTCCAGCTGCTTGGCAGTCATCCCTCTCGGACCGAGAATTCGGCCGACAAAGTTGAACTGCAAAAAAGATTTAATAAACAATGATTCAAATAATTATTTTATACAAAAAAAATAATGTTTTTAGTTCAACAGATCGAAAATCTGGAATATTTCCACGATTCTCGGCAAAATTGGGTTGACCACTTTTACAAGTAGACCTGTAGACCCACCCATCCACCACCCCCCCCCACCTCTATTTAACTAATTTTATTATTATTATTATTTTGATGACCTTGCCCCAAATAATCGTGCTAGTTGCTATAAGTCACTGGATCAAACCAGTGAAAACTAGCCGACTAAAAAATCAGTTGCGGTGTATTTCCACTGCTATTAGCCGTCGCCACCACAACTACTACACAAGCGACACAAGCGACAGAAGTAACTGACGTCGGGGTAGTCTTTCTGAGGTACGAAGAGTTTTTTCGTCAGCGTCACCATCTCTCCCTCGGGTTCGGGTAGCTGAATTTTGTGGTCGTTTGAATTTTGATGGATGAGGGTCACTCGGACCCTGTTGATTTCTGCAATTGCAATGATAATAATAAAAAAAAACATTTATAGCCCAGAGGTAAAACTCTTTCACACAACGAGGTTAAAGTTAGACACACGCAAAACAAACAAAATTGTACTATTTAAAATCACAATTTCATCAGCTATAAGTTCAACAACTGGGCATTTAAAAGCTGCTTGCTGCTGCAAATAACAACCGCGAATAACAATGCAAATAACGGATGCAAGCTGATCCAAATAACAGCTGCACACTGATGCACGTAACAGCTCTTCTAAGTTGATGCAAATAACAGCTGCAAGCTGGTGCAAATAACAGCTGCAAGCTGGTGCAAATAACAGCTCTAAGCTGATCCAAATAACAGCGGAAAGTTGATGCAAGTTACATTTGCATTATATATATATATATATATATATTTTAATGCGTTTTGTAGACAGAACACAGTTCAGAAGACAGAGTGCTAACCGTTATCTAAAATTCTGTTTACGTGATTGAAGACGGCTGGAAAGTTCAGCAAAAGTCTTTTATCTTTGAGCAGCTGAGCCAGATACTCTGGATTGCTCACGTGCTGGTGTTGCTGGGCTTGATGTTTGCTGAGCTGATTGCTGCTTTGGCGGTTAGCTGCATCGGTGATCACGGTCGCCTGCAGCTGACGCTGTTGCTGCTGAAAAGCTTTGGAGGTGTTCAGCTTTAAGTTCCGTGCCCTTGCTACGCTGCCGGTAGAAGACTGCTGGCCGGAGCCTATAGAAAATCTAACAAAGTTTCTCTGCTCTTCGTTGGTTTTGGAGTCAATGAAATCACTCAGTTGACACGAGTCTTGACCGCTGTTAGTCGGAGTCGCCGAACTGTCTCGACTCGAGCTCGGACTCGGGCTCGGGCTCAGATCGAGGCCGTTCGTGAAGCGACTGACTCGTTCGTGGCCAACGGAGTCGTGGCTAATCATCTCGCTTGTAGTAGTAGTAGTTGTTGTTGTCGTAATACTGTTTTGAGTTGAGGCAACGGCATCGTGAGGTAGCATTCGAGTTCTGTTTTTTAAATAATATGTCATAGTGTTGTTGTTGTTAGTGTTAATGCTGGTAGTCGTGGTTATGCTGCTGCTGCTGTTATCGATCGTCGTTGTGTTGTTGTTGTTGTTGTTGTGCTGGTTATTTGTGTTGTTGCTGTTATTGTTAATATTATTGTTGTTGTTGTTGTTGTTGTTACGATCCACTCCCATGGTCGATTAGTTGCCCCGGATTGAACAGCTTACGTGCTGGTTGCTATGGTAGCAATTGCTGGAGTCGCTGGAAGTTTTAAACTGTCCCCTGTTTGATGCAATAATAGAAAAAAAAAGTGGATTTTTGTTTTTAAACAAAAAATATATTATTTACGTTTTTTCATCACCATCATCATCATCGTCATCGTCGTCATCATCATCATCATCGTTATCATCATCATCACCACCATCTTCATCATCATCATCTTCATCATCACCATTTTCATCATCATCATCGTTATCATCACCATCATCATCATTCGTTCATTAAAATAATTAAAGTTTATAACGGATAATAATAATAAACTTCACTCAATGCCGATGTTTACGTTTAATTCCCCAAAAATGGTCACGAAAAGCACAAAACAAAAAACTTCGCTTCGATAATTTTAAAACACGTTTAACTTTCAAATCCATTTTTATAAACTGAACTAAAAAATATGGCCGAATTTGTTTGGTTTTTTTTTAATAAAGTCATCAAACCTCGATCAGGGCAAAAGTAATCCCTTTAAAGAGGAGAATCAGACGGAGAGGGGGGTGGAAGTCGGTCAGAAGTCCAACCGGGTTCACCCACGACCCTATAACAAACAATAAAATACAACAAAAACAGATAAATTGATATAGCGCTTTTTATAACTAACAAGTTATAATTGATCGAGAAAATACGAGCGAGATTAGTAAACTATTTTAGTAGATTAGGTACTACGACTATGAGCTATTGTAACCGGTTCTGGCCCAAGGAATGTAAATCTATTATTTGTAGTAAGTGAGTAAGTTAAACTTTGTTATTGTTAGCAGCAATGCATTGAGAGCAAGTAGGAATGTATGCTCCCATTGTTTTTTGACCAAGCAGAGACAATTCTCAGAGTAACTACAATTAGAAATATTATTTTATATATATATATATATATATATATATATATATATATATATATATATATATATATATATATATATATATATATATATATAATTATTTATATTATGGTTATTATCAAAATAATAAAAATGCCTTTCTTAATTTGTTGTTATTATTATGAGTACTGTTATTTTTATATTGATAGTATTATTATATACGTATTATATTATATTATGTGTTATTATTGCTAACAATTTTTTGTCACCGTCAATTTTTGTCGTGACAAGATATGAATCGATAACAAATCTCAATTCACTTCGCTTCGATTAGGTAATGCGATCGTACTTAGGTACTAAACAAATGTTACCTACGTGAGAAGTGAGCCTAGCGTATACAAATAGAAGTACAACTTTTTAAGAATACGTTTAGGTATCAAGTGATTAACAGAACTATAAACTAGTTCAATATAGTAGGAGATATGGATGTATCTTTGTTTGCGCTAAAGAGTCAACATAAACATGACAGAAAATACTTTTATTAATGGCGCACCTTTAACAGGTGAGTTGATTGACTCGGTGACACGCCAGCAAAGACAATTTAGGTGGTTCAAAAGTTTAAGCCTTACCCATGTGTGTCTGCGTGTGTGTGTGTTTGTGTGTGTGTGTTTTGTGTGTGTGTGTGGTCGAGTAGTAAATCAGCTCCATTTTAGACATACGAACCAATATCATACATGCTCTCTCTCTCTTTCTTGCTTTAATAAATCAAATTGTCCTTGTGCCTCAAAGCATGACACATTGCGTTTTGAATTCTTGCCATTTTCTTTCTCCTAGCGAATAATTCAAACAACACAAAATTAGCAACATCAACAACAATCAACAACAAACAACAAACAACATCAAAACAACAACAACAACAACGGCGAGCAACAAAAAATAAAGACTGTTCATGGTGCATGCGAAATGACAATTATTATTATTATTTTAAAAAAACTTAATTAAAAAATTAGTATGATATATTATTTTAATAAAAAATAACATTTAATTAAATTTAATATTTATTAAAAAATAAAAGATGAAATAAAAATGAATAACTTGATAAATTAATAAATACTAATAAATAGACAGAATGAATATAAAGAAAGAAGCAAATAAAATGTGCAGATAATAATAATAATGGTGATGATGATGATGATGATGATGATGATGATGATGATGATGATGATGATGATGATGATGATGATGATGATGATGATGATGATGATGATGATGATGATGATGATGATGATGATGATGATGATGATGATGATGATGATGATGATGATGATGATGATGATGATGATGATGATGATGATGATGATGATGATGATGATGATGATGATGATGATGATGATGATGATGATGATGATGATGATGATGATGATGATGATGATGATGATGATGATGATGATGATGATGATGATGATGATGATGATGATGATGATGATGATGATGATGATGATGATGATGATGATGATGATGATGATGATGATGATGATGATGATGATGATGATGATGATGATGATGATGATGATGATGATGATGATGATGATGATGATGATGATGATGATGATGATGATAATAATAATAATAATAATAATAATAATAATTCGTCTTTGTAGTATGATGACAAACCTATTTATTATATTATGTTCTTCTTCTAAATGTCTTCTTAATTTGTAATAAATTTTAGAAAGATTTCTCGAAATTCTGAAGCAATGCATAAACATGATCAACCAGCACTGCTAGCACAAACTCTTTAATAATTAAACTGTTTTTATCCGTCAAGTAACGGTTGAGCTGCCAGGTATGATTCTTAGCAGGTAAGCCAATTAACAGCTCGATTCGTATATATAACTGAACACAAACAAACTCTGGAACTCACCGCATCTTCCCCGCCAGTTTCCCGTGGTTGTTTCTGTTCCACACTATCGACCACACACCTCTTCAGAGTGCCCACTGGTTGCGCAACTCTACATAATTGTAGTGGAACTACTTCGGGAATACTTCTTCAGGCTCAACTAACTTCAAGAACTATTCAACACTTGAAAATGCGGTTGCGGTGAAACTAAAGGGAAATCCCCAGCGGGTCACAATGATGTCTGCGGAAGTTGCACGCACCTGTATTAAATTTACAGGTTTACCTGTAACTATTTGCAAGCGGTGCGTAAATAAACCTGAGGTTCGGTCAATAGTCTCTCTCCCTTTCTCTTTTTGTGTTTTTTTTTGGGAAGATGATGATTATGATAGTGGTGATGATGATAATGATTTTGTATGAAAACATGGAAATGTGTTCCTTGGGATGTTTCTAAAAATAAATTTAGTTAGGTTGCGGGCCGGGCCAGCCCTTAAATCAACACTGACCGGGTCGAGATTTTTGCCAAGAAAATAGGCATTTTAGGTTTAAAAACGGGCCGGGTCCCCGGGCCGGGCAATACTCTAGTAGACATGCAATAACATCTGCTATAGAATATAATTAAATAGACATTCTACGAGTCCAAGATGTAAAAGTAAAGGAGTTGATGAAATAAACTGTAAGTTACTGTGAGTTTTAGATAAAATGTGTCTTAATCTGTCTAATTATATCGGAATTTACAGTATTAGTCGTTTTTCATTAGGTAAACTTTAGAAAATTGTATGAAACAGTATATAAACTTAGTATGACCAAAAGACCAGAACAGTATATCATACTATCATACTAAAAATGAACAATAGATCACATGTGAACAATAGATCATCTATAAGAACAATAGAAAATATATTATCATATAATATATATAAATCTCGTGTCAGACATTAAATTCATGTATTGTCATCCAGAATAAATCTTTCCTGAAAGTTTTAGAGCTCTAGGTGGTCGAAAAGTGGGAAAGCGACCGGGAGCGTAAGAGCAAGCGGGAAAGGAAACGGGAGCGTGAGAGAAAAACGATAGAAAAACTTCTAAAAAGCCCGGGCAACGCGGGCACCCCGCTAGTATATACATATGAACGATAATGGTGCCACGAACATTAAATCATGCTCAAGTACAACTACAGGGTCGGTCAGTGATACAAAAGAAGAATCTAAGAACGCTCCAATTATGCCAATAATAAAGGAAAGGCTAATATATTATATATTGTTATCTGTAGCCTATTTGTAATACAAATTTTGTATTGTTAAAGCCAATGCAGTTGAAGTCGTTTTCAGCTAAACGAATAGTTACATTTTTCAAACAAACCTTACAGTAATTTTAAAATACGTTTTTAAGTAAAATAGATTTTTTGATAAAATAAAATTTTTTGCTAAGCTAGTTAAAAGTTAGCAGAAGGTTTTAGCGACTATATATCTGAACCATAGATATAATATAACCTGAACCATGTTTGTTTACGTTTCGTTAAGCTGAAAAAATTAGTATATGGTCCGACGTTTTATTTAATAACGTTTTTATTTACTAAGTTATAGAAGCGCGAGTTACATCGTTGGATTTGAAATTGAATTATCTAAAAACAGTTTCTGAAATTCCGGGTGCAGCAGCTTGAAAAAAGTAATAATCTATCAAAAAAGAGCTAACGTTTATTTTAGGCAATTGTCATCGGAAAATCGTCGTTTTTAGCTTATTACGTTTTTATTTGTTGAACCGAAGAAAAATCAAGTATACCATTAGATTCCATTTTTAAAACCCCATATACAACGATGGAGCGATGTATAGCGTTATAACTATTACCAAGGCAGTAGGGTAGGCGCCGTTTGCCGGGGCAATAAGCGGTAAAATTGCTACTGAGCCGGCGGCTTTGCCAAAACAATTGATTCTTTGATCAATTGATAAAGATGTACATATTTTCTAAAGGGTAGGGGTAAGGTTAGGATTATGGTTATGGTTTAATTTTAGGTAGACTTACGGCGCGACTGCCGGCTCATTAGCAATTTTACCGATTATTTCCACGGCTAACCGCCGGGGCAATAGCAGCGACCATGTATAGCACAGCCCGGGTACACAAATTTTCTTTTTCAATTTTATTTGCATGGCCAGCGATATTGCTAACTTCAGTTTTTTTAATAGTTTATAGTCCTTAACACCAGGTGTTTTAAGACTGAAATAGCTGTATGTATGAAGCACATAAGTAATTCCTGTCGTTGATCATAAATTGATCCTTGTAACTGTCCCTCGTCCTTTATCCAGGCTTGGGACTGGCTCGCAATTAGAAAGTCAAGATGCAAATAAATAAACTCATGTTAAAGATAATGCTAAAAAAATTTGAGATGAAGAGTAAAACCTGAAGCTGTCTTTTTTGAAGAAAAAAAGCTCCATTTTATTTAATAAATACCAAAATCAGTACAATCAGAAGTGAAACTGTTCATATCCAGAAAAAGTTGGACAAACATAGCTTTGAATTAGAAACAAGTTTTTAAACAAATGATAATTTTTATGAAATAGGAATAGAAGAAGTTAAAAACAAGTTGTAGCAGGAAGAGACACTGCCAAAAAGATTTAATTTTGACTCTTGAATGATGATTTGTGAAAAGCAGTTAGAAAAGAAAAGATAAAAATAGCTGTAATATGGATCCTGTAATGGAAATTCAATTTAAAAAAAAATATTCATCCAACATTGGTAACTTTCAAAAAAATCCATGACTTTACTGAAGAGACATTCATAGCTGTTGGATTAAATATTTGTTGGATTAGAAAAATGTAATTGTGTGCTTTTAGGAAGACTACAATCTAATGATATAGAATCTAACTTTGGTTGGTTGAAACAGTTCTCAGGTGGAAAATATTCTTTATTTTTGGGGAAAGTTATTGAAAGTCATCGACAAATTTGTGCCTTTTCGTTTTTGAAATATATTCACAATTATAATTTGAAGATTTTCATTCCATTGAACAACCATTAAATGATGACAGGCTGATGAAATCATTGCTAATTTATAAATGAATATGAATCCATTAAATAACTGTTATATACTATATTCATTTATTATATTATATAATAAAAATTTATTCATTGGTTTTTATCAATAAATAAATTAAATTAGAGTGATATACAAACTGAACAAAACAAGTTAGCATTTGCAAGTGTAGGCCTCCAGCTAAAAGGCCAATAGTTGGGCTTTCATTCCAGTAATTAATATGTACGATTCCATGGAAAACCTTGAAATTTAACTAACTGCCATCCAATCAAGCTGAAATTTGAAGTATAGACTCGCTCCTCATGACAATGCATTCTATTGAAAGGTTTGAAAATTTTCTGAAAAACAAATTATTTTTCAATTAAATTATTATGCTTTTAAACAAATCAAACACAATTATACAGATGGTTACATATATAACTTCAAAAAAATACATATATAACTTCAAAAAATCGTTTTAAAAGAAAAATTTGCAATAAATGAAATGCTGACAAATCTGAGGCGCTGGTGGCAGAGCGGTAGAGCGTTGGTCGGCAGTTCGAGCCTCACCGGCGTCACCAGCGTAACTCCCTTAAGCAAGGAGTTCACTTGCATTCGCTAGGGGATAGGCGCCTATAAACGGCTGCCTCGGCGTGGCCTAGAAGCCACGTTAAACATTGTCCAAATTATTATTATTATTATCTTTAAAAGGGATTTGTGAAAAAACCTTTTTTAAAAAAAGAACATATTTTGAATTAAAAATAATTATCTATGTTTTAAAACAAATAAAATACAATTAAATAAACATATACAAATTTAAAAAAAATACATTTAAATGAAATTTATTTGCAATAAATGGAAATCGGACAAATTCAGAAATATAAGGGTTTGCTTAAAAAACCCTGGTTTTTCCGGCATGTTATTGTTTTCATAGCTTCAATTGAAAAAAATGTATATATTCACGTATAAAATACATAATTCAAGAAATGATAGTCATTAATTTATTTTAAACTGTTTTATTGTTGTTTTTTATTGCTTGACTAGCGGCTCACATGTACGATTGAGGGTTCGGAGAATTTTCTGAGTGATAATTGAAGATTGGATTTAATCACGTGTCAAAGGTATATATTTTGTAAAATATTAATACAAGCTAATTATTCATTATTAGTCATGTTAGCTAGTGTAAAATCTGGTTTTTTTTTATTTATTTCTGTTGTAAGACATGCCGACCAGAAAACGTCCAGATATCGGTAGAGCCTCAAGAACTAACAAGATAAAAAAAGTAAAGAGACAAAAAGAAAGACAACAAAATGAGCAAAATACAACAAATATGTCACAGCCACCCTCTAAGGAATCATTCCAACTACCTGATTTAAGTCTTCAGTTAGTAATGCTTTCTTTTTAAACTTTCAGAGGCGAACGCTTTATCGCTGTAGGTAGGACCACAGGAGCCGGCTTGATATTGCATGAGAGTATATTTCTTAAATTATTCGGATTCTAGACAACTATAAAATTACTATAGATATATATATATCGTCAAAATTAAGGATTTTTTAAATATCATTATTTATCATTTTGCGATTACAGTGCCACTTTTTATAATTCCTTTTATTACCATCACCGCTGGTCTTGCTTGAATACTTGCTTGAATGTTTGCAAATCTTGAAAGTACAAATTAACTAACTTCCTGTCATCCAATCGTGCTGAAATTTGAAATATAGGCTTGCTTCTTATGACAATGCACTCTATTAAAGTTTGAAAATTTGCTGAAAAACTATTTCGTAATTAAAAATAATAATTATCTATGTTTAAAAAAATCAAACACAATTATATAGATGTTAACAAATATAAATTCAAAAAATGTTGTTTTAAAAGAAAAATTTGCAATAAATAAAAAACCAGCAAATCCTGAATTATAAGGGATTTGTAAAAAAACTCGTTTTTACGGCTTACTTGTTTAATTTTTAAAATAGTCTGACAGCGTGACTTTACTGTTAAGCAGGGCCGTATTTAGAAATTGTTTTCGGGGGGTTCAAATTTTTTTCAAATTTATCGGTATTATCAGGGGCGCAATCAGCTAAAAATGCTGGAGGGCTAAAGTTTTAAAAAAAGAAGAAAGCCCGCCGCCGTCGAAAACTTTTTTGACTATTTTCAGTCTCCACTCCCCCACCCAAAGAAAAACTCATCATATTTGGAAAAATTGCAGGGCCCTCTATATTATAGTAGTCCGCGTCACTCACTGATTCTGTCTACCCTTACGTAAGTAGTCGTATAACGGTGGTAGCAGGCGTGTAATAAAAGTTATTATGCAATTGTACCTATATATAAACTCTCAGTCGTAGAGATCAAAAGAAGTGGTGCTGCAATCATTATATAATATTTTTCGATTGCAGTGCCACTTCTTTTGTTCTCTAGGACTGAGAGTGTATAATAACTTTTATTACACGCCTACGCGCACTAATTTTATCAACTGAAGCTTGCTGACCACCGTTATACGACTACTTACGTAAGGGTAACAGAATCAGTGTAAGCAATTTCGCATAGCGTGGCGGTCGCGATAGTCTACAGTTAGCAGTAAGCAGTTGCTAAAATTAGTGCGCGCAAGCGTGAATTAAAAGTTATTACGCAATTGTACAATGTCAGTCCTAAAAATCAGAAAAGGTTGCAATCGCAAATTAATTTATGGGATTTTAAAAAATTCGTCATTTTTGACTGGCTATCTCTAGTATGTTCATAATTATAGAACTATACATACATGCATAATGCATACGTTCTTTATTCATAGTGTAGTGGTAATAACGTTATTAGGAAGTCCGTGCATTAAAAACCGCATACGCTAGTCTTATCTGCAAGCTGCCGACATTGTAAAGCTCCCTTTAAGTAACATTGTTATTCACGGTGCTATATAAATTATGTTATTGTAGTTTGACGATGGCTGGCTGGAACAGAGTAAAAAAATTGTCCAGCAGACGAATCCTATAAGAAATTGCTTTCTGAAAGAGAAATGAATGTTAGCAATTTTTTTAAAATATTAAACAAATTAATTAAAAGCGTACAAACTCAAAATATTTTACACTATTTTTTTTTATCACTGCCCATCTCTGGCTCACAAACTCGATCCAAAAATAGCACAGCAAGAGCACAGCACAGCACAGCAGAGCTGCTAAGCTTAAGCTAAGCTCACTGCCGTGCAAAAAAGATATCACAAAGTTGCAATAATTATCATATTCAGCTAGAAAGAGATTTATTTTATTTGGTTTATTTATTAATTTTTTACGCAAATGTTTTATCAAATAAAACACTTAGTATTACATATTAAAAATTGTGCTCTTTTGCTTAAACGGTATCTTTGCTCCGCTGCTTGCTAGCTCTCCGTCTCATGAATATTCATAGATACAAGTACGCAGCGTATATGCTAAAAAAATTATTTATTGATTTAAAAACTGCTTTAAAAAGAAAATAACGCACCCAGGCGGAAACACGTATTTTAGCAGCAGAGCGTCATTACTAGTGTGACGTCAGGTCTCCAGGAAAACAATTTTAAAAACTTCTTGCACCGGTTCAACGTTTCTGGACAAATAGAATTTTGAAAAATTTTCCGTTGGAAAAAGTGAGCAAAAATTATGATTTGAAAAAAAAATATTTTTGGTCAATTTAGTTTAACGCTACGCAAAAAGTTTATCACGTGACAAAAAAACTATATTTAGACTAGAGGGCTTTCAAAATAGACCAATAGGGTCTCAGTAAGACTGGTTCAAACCGGTTTCAACCGATTCTTATAGCTAGGCCAAACCGGTCAGCAGTAAGTAATTAGCTTAGCTGAACTGCTGTTATGCAAATGGGCGCCAAACAGTCACTGCCTAACTCGCGGCGCCCATTTTATCTGGAGTTGTCACAAGCAAAATATTTTTCCTCACTTTTACCTGCACAGAAAGAACGATTTTCAAGTTAATTAACAATTTTACTTTCTGAAGAAGTGGAACCATCATCAGCTGAGTAAAGTGAGTTATAAGCGGGCTGCGCCGTTTTGAATTTGTTACGTAAACAATTGAAAACCCAGCGGAAACTGGTGTAACGGATACTGTTAATGCTATTTAGGAAGTTAAGCCGGTTGTCGATGAAGTATTTCCGGTCGTTTTGGCTATTTTCAATTTTTCGTTGAAGGTAGGAGCCGCATCATCCGAAAGTCATCAATACATAATATCGCTCCTGTTCATCAGGTTTTCATCTATCTGAGGTAAAATGCTTGCTGGTTGTATACACAACGCGCGCTTAATTTAATTTAAAATTAATTTAAATTGATTAAATGAAAAATGCAAAATTCGTTTGCTCAATTTATTAATATTTATTAAAGAAGGTCGGAGAAGCTTTTTCTCTGTGATGGAATGTGCATTCTCGTGCGTGTGTAGTAGATAGTTGAAAAATAAAAAAGAATAAGTTGGTTCTCTTGGAGTTGAAATACAGCACAGCACAGTGCATTTCTCTTGTTGTTGAATTACATTGACTTCCAATCGTCCAATCTATGGAGTGGTTTACAAAATATGCATATATGTTGATTTACTTTTAAATGTCTGATTATTATTACAAATAAATAGTTAATTGACTACATAATGAATTTCTTCTTCGCTAATTTTTTTTTAAATGAATGACGTCCTTTAAGACTTTTTTCGGCTTCGTTTTTATGAAGCAAATTTTTTTATTCTCTGAAGCTCGGCTCACTGCATCCGTTTTGGCTCGACACAGACTCGCTTTTGTTTCGTTGTCATTCTCCAGCCGTATACTTCTTCTTGCCTTTGAAATGATATCAGCAATAGATGCGTTTCATTGGGTTTAAATCTGAATCTCATACGTTTTGTGACAGTTTTAAAACAGATTTTTAATGAGTCTGTTGTACTATAAAGCCTTTCATATAAAATGTCTTAAATGTTATATATATATATATATATATATATATATATATATATATATATATATATATATATATATATATATATATATATATATATATATATATATATATATATATACCATGTTCAAGGTAAATGTGATAAAAATGAGAACCTCTATCAACTCTGCTGTCGTACATGATCAACTACTTGCTTCTGGCGACACCGAATTCACTCAATGTTCTTGTCTTCTGTGGACGTAAAAATATTTAAAGCAAACACATTCATAAAAAACTTAGTTATTATTAAAGAAACGGCACACAATGAATTTCAAAATTTTCTTTGCAAAAGAAAAAAAACTTAATACAATAACACAGAACCAACGAACAACGAAATCCCGATTGTGGTCTGATGAAACGATAATTATGTTGCAATTATTATTGGTAGCCAACATAGTCGTGCCGAGACCTCTTTTGGCTGGAAATTCCGTCCAGTGGAATGGATTTCTCATGTTTCAAATTTGTTCTTGCGAATTGTGGTTTCTAAATGTCTCACCAACGTTTTTGTGTTTCCAACAAAGAATTACGGTGTCATTTAGTAGATGAAAAAGAACAAATGGATATTTCATCATTCTTCATTTTATTGCACATAACTCAGTGATCATTCATTCTCTCCTTTTCCTTTGCTTAAAACTGTTTTATTTCTTCTCAAACCCTGGCATGTTGATAGAGTTTGAATTGCCTCAAAAAATCACGAAGCGATGAACGTCTCGAGAGAAACAAAAATGACAGAGGAATTTGAAAATATCTTTGAGACCGCAGTCGAATGCGGTCGAAAGTGTTTGACTCTGGATCAAGGAAAGGCTGGCAAATTGATTGCGGTGTGCATCTTTTGGTTCTTCTGTTGTTTTTGTATCTGATGGATATTTGCCTATAAATCACTGTTGGCAATAATGATTTATAAATATAGTTAGTTATATATAGTTATAAACTATATATTAACACGACTGATAATGAATCACTTGGCAAATCGAATCCTGGTCTTGAAGGTGTTTTTATGGGATGAAAAAAATGATATTAAATCAGAATCTTTTTAGTTTACTTTTAAATATATTTATGTTATAAATGATGATCCATCAAGAAAATCAGTCAAGCAAATGATTTGTATTTTTCTCGAGATCAGCGCTAACATGAATAGTTCATTCAGCCTGTATCTGTTCTTTCGTGTTTGTACGTCTTTATTAAAACAGGGAGTTGTTTGTGTAGAATTATATTGATGGTGAATTGTGTGACTCTAACGGAGATGCTTGTCAACGTTTGCAACTGTTAGAAAATGATGCTAGTTGGTATCAAACTCAATAATGCTGTAATATCTTCAAAAGCTCACCAAATTCAAACTTTGTATTCTATAATTATATCACCATGTTTCCCATCAAAGGCTATTGAATTGTGGAAAAATTTACTTGACAATATCATTGTTCTACAAGGAAATTTTAAAGGAGACTAACGGGGTACTACGCATTGCCCGAGGTTTTTAGAGGTTTTCTCTCGCTTCTGTTTTCTTCCCAGCTTGCTCTCCCGGTCGCTTTCCCACTCCCGCTTGCTCTCCCGGTCACTTTTCCTTTTCCGCTCTGTACCAAAGACTTATAAATAAGATGTATGACTCGGTCAAATTTAAATTTTGTTATAAATAGAAACAATTTATTTTTAAAATAATTATTTAATTTAGTTTGAGGAATATATGCTTATAATGTTTATTATCGTTTCCTATACTGTCATTGTTTCTGCTCCATTGTTTTAAACTACAATTTATCTCGACCAAATTATCGAGAAATGAAAAGATTAAATTTAATTTTAGATGTGAGGAATTTTTTTTTAAATGTTGGTTTAAATTAGCTCATTTAGGGTTGAGGTGGTTAGGGAAAAGTTCACAATTGGAACTACTGTATGTTCGTAACGTGGCTACTGTACATCTTAAGCCAAACCCGTCAAAGTAAATGATAACCGATTTATTAGTAATTTACTTTAGGCGAGAAGGTATAACTATTAAATTCTAATTAACTTTAGTGGTCTTTTATTATTTATTTTTTGATTTAAATGACACTCATCAAAACAAATATATGATAAATATATATAAATGATAGGGTACATCTTATATATATATATATATATATATATATATATATATATATATATATATATATATATATATATATATATATATATATATATATATATATATATATCGGTTTTTACTAATCTTGTACGTTAGTTACCTACCTTTTATATCTTGCTTTCCACTTTCCATACGTTGTTTTTCTATTTCAGTTTTCATTAATGTTTATTCTCGTAGTTTTCATTAATGTTTATTCTCGTCGTTTTATAGTTTCATTCTATTTTCGCATTATAGTAAATACATTTTAACTTCGTAATTTAAAGGGCTCCGAAGATGCTTTTCTGCGAAACCGATCGGTCAGCCCTCGTTTTTAATAAACCTATTTAAAAAGCGGAGTTATCATGAATTCAAGAGATTTTGAAAGCTTGGCGAAAAAACGTATCAACGCAAAGTGGTCTATCATTTTTAACAGAGCATGCCTAAAAGAAAACATTACGCCGAAATACGTTCAAAAATATATATATATATATACGTTTGCTGGGTCAGCTAGTATATATATATATATATATATATATATATATATATATATATATATATATATACTAGCTGACCCAGCAAACGTTGTTTTGCCTTTCAAATTATTTTGTTTTTTTTTTATTATTAAAAGTTTAATGTACAAAATTATAACAATTTAAAAAAATAAATCTCGAAGATCAATCGAGTGTACCAAGGCATTCCTTGGGTTTTTGAAAGTTTTTTTATCGTTCTTCTCTCTTGCTCCTGTTTCCTTCCCCGTTTGCTCTCTCGTTCCCCCTTGCTCTCCCGTTCCCGTTTACTCTCCCGTTTGACATAATTTGTACATTAAACTTTTAATAAAAAAAAAACAAAATAATTTATATAGCAAAGCAACGTTTGCTGGGTATATTATATATATATATATATACATACAATATAGAGTTTTGACGTTTACTCATAAAATTGTTAGTATTTAATTTCTTAACAAAAGCTTGAATAAAATAACGTTGCTATTTTTATGTCTCATACAGGAAGTCAATGATTTTGCTGGAAGAGGATCACTCCATGGATCCGAAAAGAATGCGCCTAGACATGGGCCAGGTCCAGAGGGCCATCTACCCCATCAATCAGGGGAATGGAGGTCCTGATGGGGCCCACGTCTCCTTAGGCCATTCACAACTTATGATGGGTAACACTTGTTTTTCAAAATAATTTGATAGTGGAACTGTTTAAACATTCAGTCAGCCTAATTCAACTTGCGTAATAAATTTTATTTGTTTCAATGTAAGTTCTAAATTGATTCATTTTTATATATTTTGTTTGTTTATTTATATATATATATTTCACATTATTTTGTATATATTTATACTTTTATATTTGGTTTTAATGTTCTTGAATATTCATTACTGCTTTTAAAGGGTTTGCCCACAATTCGGCCTCTGGTGGTTCTCTCAAGGTCAACTCTCAAAATCAGCCGATCAGCGTCGGTAGAAGCGGGGCTACGAACGTCAACCCACCGTCCTCGGTCAATCTATCCAACCTTCATCTCAGAAACATCTCCGTTTCGCTCCAGGGCGGCGACACGCAGAGGAACGGCCTGCTGGCTCGAGCCTTGGACCAGCAGCAGCAGGCCAGGTTCCCGACGGCCGGTCCCATACGGATCAGCCCGAATACTTTTCTGGGACGGAACTCCGTCGTTCAGATGATGTCCTCCAGCGGTCAGGAAGTTCCCCGGAGTAACGGGAGCAGCAGTAGCAACAATCAGGGCCGTAGCACTTCCAAGTCGAATATCCATGCAGTTAGTGTCGTACATTGACGTTTCTATTTTTATACTCTACTACCTCCTTTAACTCAAAATTTCTTACTACTATGATGGTAAAAGTTTAGTGGAACCTAAAGAAAATTTTAAAACGGTTTCTCAGGTGGTTCTTCCGACGTTTAACCTCCAACCCCCGCCGCCTCCGTTTTCCGGAAACACGGTTCGCGTACCCGCCTCCCTGGGATCGACCGTGCCGAGTTTTACTCCCGGTTCTTCTTCAGCGCAGCAACAGATCGCCATACCTGCGATGCAGATCAGAATCGGGTCGAAGAAATTCAAACCGGCTTCGAACGTCGCTTTCAAGGACGACGGGATATTGTTCACTCTGCAAAGTAAGTGACCGACGGAGAGAAGAGGTTTATTCGTTCGTATAACTAACGGTTTTTCTTTTTTCGCCTACGCAAGCAGAGTTCACATACGCCCCCGTGCTGTTGAACGCGAGAGCGATTTTAAAGTGCAAGGCCAACCTGACGATGTGCGGACATCCGGCCATGTTTCTCCACCTGGAAGCTTCCTGCATGAGGCAGATCAGGGAGATATTCGGACTCAAAAATGAGCAATTCAGTTCAGAAAATCCGAGTTAGTTTCGTTTTTTTTAACCGTCGATGGGAGTGTTCTGATGACATAATGATATCGTACTATTCCGCAGTCGAGATGAAGCAGTGCCTGACCATTTTCCCGATGATCTCCGGCGACGGAAAGTCTCAGAACCAGCACCTCATGTTGAGCATTAAACGAGCTTTCGACGCCATGGTCAAGCGCTACCCGAGGAGTACTCCGATACTGGAGGAAATTACAAACGACCAGGTGGGCGATCGATCCGATCTGGGATTTCCGGTTAGATTGTCTGATTTTCGTATGATCGTTAATTTCGTGATTTCGTCGTGCACAGGTGGTCGACATACTTCTCGCGTCCCTCGACCAAGACGGCGCCGCGTCCGGCTCGGACGACGTCGTCCACGTTTCCACGACCGAAGCCGACGGAAGGGTTGCCACGTCAACTCCCAGCAGCACTCTGTAAGATGATGCTACTACTATCACTGTGATGATGATGAGGATTTTGACTTGATGATAATTAGTTATTGATGATATTGACAGATTAGCATCATTCCTCAATTGTGATCGGTCCCGCAACGAAACATCATCGAGTAGGGTTAGCTCATCTTTCGTATCATTATCATCATCAGCATCATCGAGTTTGTCGTTTCGAGAAACGCTTAATGACATGAGGGCATTTTTCGAGAGTTTCATGACTTCTTCAAATGTTAAAAAAAACGTTCAGTGAACCGTAAAACATAAATAAATAATTAATAATGAATTATTATCATTTATATAGTCACTTAACATTAATTATGAACATACATGATTAAACATGAATTACCATTTAATTAATAACAACAGCAACAACAGTCTCAACCAGCCACGACAACCACTCATCAACAACAACAACAGCCATCAACTTCTCCATCTTCGGCAGCCGTGACTCCAAAGAGTTCTCAGGAATCGCAGCAAGCTCCTCTACTCGTCATACCGACCGATCAAAGTCAGTGGTTGGCCATGCAGAAGGATCTGGTAACGGGAGGAGTCTATCACGTCCTTAATAACGGCCAGAGGAGTTACTGCCTCTGGGACGGAAATCAGCTAAGACCATGTTGGTTGTGCTTCTATTATTTTGTTGCGTTCGAGAAGTAGTCATGCATGGCTGATAATTAGAATTTGCTTATGATAATTAGAATTAGTTTATGATAATTTGAATTAGCTTATGATAATTAAAATTAGCTTACGATAATTAGAATTAGCTTACGATAATTAGAATTAGCTTATGATAATTAGAATTAGCTTATGATAATTAGAATTAGTTATAGTAATTGGAATTAGCTTATGATGATTAGAATTAGCTTATGATGATTAGAATTAGCTTATTGAGATTTTAATCTTTTTTCCAGGTCTTGTACAAAACACGGAGGTTCGGCTGACCTGTGCCCTGGCAAGGTTCGGCAAGTCTCTCGTACCTTGCATCGGCCAGGTTAGGATCAGAGCCGATAATCTGTGCGGAATATACTTCACTGCTAAAGGTTAGTCATTTCTTATCTCTCGGTCTTCTAGCCTGATTATATTAATGTTATCAAAATGGGCTCATCTGAGGCTATTGTGCCAAGTATATATATAGATTTTAAGATTTCAAAAATGGGCCCAGATAAGCACGGACCAGGCCTAGAATTGTGTGCCTACAAAAAGGGCTGGGTTGGGACAAATTGACCAGTACAGAGCTTTAATTCCCGTTTTCATAAATATTCATTTCTTTCTTTCGCAAAAACTTGCGCAGGACGAGACAACAAACTAGTCGAAGTGTCCGTTCCTCCAGTCGATATCGTCAACTGTGAGACGTGCCTTTCCCCGCAGACAACCACCATCTTTCTGACCCTTCAGCCGTCCGCCTCCGAAAAACTTTCGACCGGTCTCGGATTCGATCCCGAACAGAAGCCGTTTGATGCCGAGAGTTCAGGTGAGTGGATAAACAAGATCTTCTACATATTTCATATGTTTTATATTTGAAGTTTTACTAGCTTTAATTTGTTTTTTTGTTAATTTTTCTGAGTATTTAATATTCGATTGATGAATATATGTTTAAAATTTTAAGCTATGTTTTTCTTTAAATTTTTTTAACGAAAACATTAAATTTTATATTTGCGGCGTGTAGACCTCGCTAAAAAATACCTGGTCCTGTTCGTCACTAACGTCAACAAAGACCAAGAAGAAGCTCTCGGTCAGATCCGATTCAACGTCATCAGACAGAGCTCTACGTCAATTCAGACCAAACAGCAGACCAACATTTTCACGATGATCGAACTTTACACAGCTACCGAGATTCTGGCCAACATCCATTCCGGTTCGGCAGGTCGGTTGAATGTGATTGGTCGAGGCTTTGACCTACATTGATTTGAATTTTTTTATACTATGGGATGGATGAAATTGAAAGAAATTGGTTAATTTCTTGTTTGAATTGAATAAAATTGAAATTTTTTTTTATTTAAAGAGGCTGGTAAACGATACATTCAATCTCAACCCATACACGGACAGTCTGGATACGTGAGTAGATTTTTTACGCGTTTATTTCTATCGCTTCAGCTGTTAGGTGTTAATAAGGAGAGCGTGTATATTCCAGATCTTATGTTTTCTGACTCTTACTAGCATGTGTATTCTCCATAAACTGATGTCTTGTCTAGGAACCAGCGCAACGTGTATTTGTGTGTGTGCGTATCACTTTTGTATGTGTATATCATGTGTGCATATCACTTTCAGGAACGACTGGTGAAACTGTTGAGCTCAACAACAACAACCGACTCCTCCGGTACGTCTGGAACTTCGGAACAGAACGCCACCGTCGTAGATGACGACGACGACATCATAATGACTCAAGAGGAGCTGGGAGTCAAATGTCCGTACACTCAGCTCGTCATGAAGGAACCTGTGCGGAATCGGAGGTGCGGTCACAACTACGAAAAACAAGCCATCTACGATTTCATCATTCACCGGAAGGGAAATGCCAAGTTAGATTTTTTTTCCCATTTATTTTAATTTTTCATATCTCTACAGCATTTATGCGGTCTGTATAGATTCCATAACATCCGACCGGTGTATTGTTTATGTCGTTAAATCTCTGATTGTTTATAATTGAGAAGTGACCAATCGTCATGCTTTTCTATAATTCAGGTGCCCGTACGCAGGCTGCGGAAACACCGAACCGTTGAACGTATCCGACTTAGAAGAAAACGCGACGCTTAAAGAGTACATCCTCAATCAGAAAAAAGCTTCTTGATAATTAATCCAACTGGATTTTGAAAGCGAATGTAAATGGAACTTTCCCGACTGCACATTAAGAATTTTTGTAAACCTTTTTATATTCATCTGCCTCCTATAAGAATTGATTGTTTGTGTTAATAGCTTGTGTATTGCTAAAATATGCTAAATTGCTTTGTTGGTTTTTGTTAATTTTTTTTTCTGGTAACATTTTTCCTTTCAAGATGGAGGAATAAGATAAAACGCTAGTCTCATATAGAGGGTGGGCATCTTTTGTTTCTCTATCGCAATTTCGTCTCATCTACCGCCGAATTGTAAGCAGACAATATCGAAAATTCTTTTGTAGATGCGATTTGAATGTTGTTTCTTTCTGATTAAATTCATTTTACAAATTACGAATTATGCGTTTTGTTTGGCGGAAATGTTGGGCGTATGAACTTGAAGTGTAGCTACATATTATTGGCAATTTTTTTTCATTCAATAGTTTTTGTTATATTTATTTCAGAAATAATTTATTGAAATATCAACAAACGAATCAAACAAAGGAAGTATGCTCAAAAAATTGTAAATAAACTGAAATATCCAAACATCGAAACAGTTACTGCAGCCCCAGTTAAGGGAGAGGCACAGTGGTCTTCTGACGGAGGATGGCACGCTGCTGCACTTTACAACTTCTTTCCTGGAAGGTAATGGATATTCTTTAGACCTTGGAACTGCCTTTTAAGTTGTTGGTTGTCAGCCCAGTTTGAGTCGTAGTATGAATCGTCACTACATTCTTCCAGTTTCTAAAATGCAGAAAAGCCATTTCTAAGCGGTTATTAAGTCCACCGTAATATCGGTAATCGTTGATATTGTAATAAAAAACAAAACATATCCTTATAAGTTCTGCTGGTATTTTTATCGTTTTTCGTAGCCTACCTTCATCTCCTCTTGCTTCCTATAATAGTAAGCCATCATTTCTTTCTGGGCCTGTTCACTGATCACTGGTTCTCTGGCTGGTACTCCCTTGCCTTTCTGAAAAGTTGAAAGCGATGGCAACGATGATGATCTATCGACAACATTCTATTTTTTTCCTAAAAACATTAAGATGAACGGAAAAAGCAATCTACAGACGACACCGATAAATCAACTGCAGCGAGGTTAATCGTAGACGTGAAGATTACAAACACGCGTTTCTTTTCGTTTTAAAAATATAATTTTAACTAACAATACGTCGACCAATCAAAAAAGAAGATGGAAACCTGCAATTTGACAACAAGTTTTGTTTTCTCATTCTTTCCGATGAAGTCACTGAGCAACTTGCCTCTGGAAAGCTCCTTGCCTGCCCAATAGAGAGTGGCAGTGTCTAGTTCGATGACTTCGAGTGCTGCCTGATTGGTACAAAATATTACCCGGCTTTAATATTAACCTTTAGAAATATTTATTTTGAAGGTCACTACTTAACAATTCAGAAAATTTCAATGCATTAATAGCTTGCTATAGCTCATCTGGGTTTTATTTGAATAAGCTTAGTTGCTACAGACCATGCAAAACAGCTTTTTAGATATAGATCTTTATATTTACTATATTCCCATTTAATACAAGGAAATACCGAAAAATAGCTTTATAAATATAAAGATTTTTATATTTACTATAGGGTTTACAACAACAGTGGGACTTAATATACGAATACCTACCATGGCTAACCATGTAAACACGAATTGCCCACACTTGCTTAGAGATCCAGGTTAAAAAAAAATAACCAATAAGAGAAAAATACTTAAAATAACTCATGCGGAAAGCCACTCCCACCACGGGTAACCGCGAGGTAACCGCGTTATCGAATCCGTGAACATTTACCTGAGTGCCACTCAAGTCCTCTTTTCCTTCAAATTCTTCCCTGATCGGGTCATGAGGTGGCAAGCCCATCGGATAGACTATCATCGTTGCACCTTTTAATATCTGAATTGCCTCTTGTACCTGACTTTCCGCCAGGCATTCGTTTGCATCGACGAGTTTCTGAATGGAAAACGTATGATAATTTATAAATTATGATAATTTATGTTAATTTATGAAATACTGTTGAAATGAAATACACAGAAATTTTTTTTCCTGTTTTGTAACAAAAAGATGATATAAATAAAAAAATTAAATTAAACAAATAAAATGTATTAAATTATTTAAAAAATAATTATTAAGTGAATATTAGTTTTATGCAACCTTCGATATCATATCATTAGCTTCTTTGATCGTTTTTTTCAGCAGCTCTGCCATTTGACTATTAGGTGCTGAATAAATTATCATCAAATTATGTCAATGAGTTTATTTGTATTTATTTATATCTTATACTAGAGATAACTCATAAAATTATAGATTTTTATAAATATCAACATACATAATTACCATTATTTTGCTATTGCATCATCTTCTAGTAGAAAATTATTTATGTTTGTTGATTTATTGCTAATACATACACATTCAATAATAAAATTAACATAATCTTGCATAAAAATCTTGCATCAGTAACCTGGAACCATCATCATCATAATACATCATTAATATTCAAAACAAAAATTTCTTCCTCATCACCTAAAAAACCTTAACCCTAACCTTTTCCATTCCTTCTCCCAATGTCATCCTTCTTCTCCACTGAACCTCCGCTCGGAATGCAAGTTTCTCCCCACTCGTCTCTCAGTCGCAGCTCTTCTATCTGTTCGTCCGTAAGTCCTTGCATGTTCGGTGGAAGACTGGTTCCGTGCTCAGAAAGCTCTTCCATTTCTTACCAGGAGTAGAGAATAAAAAAAAAGAATTAATATGCTGTAATCATGACGTTGAATGCCATCATTGCAATCATCATTTTTACGACAAATCGCCGTCATCGTGTGTTTCAAGTTATGTTGTATATATAAGTAATAGTCATGTCCTTATATCGCCATTTCATTTTTCATTTCTACTATATCATCATTTACCTGCACAGATTCGATGAATTTTTAATCTCGCGTTATACATCCGTACAACTTCTTCGAGCAGACCGTCGATGCTCATGGTGCAGTTTGTTTCAAAGATAAACTGATTTTCATCACCCTTTTTTATTTGTAGTCGCACCATTTTTTTATTAGAGTTGCCCAAACTTGAGATTTTCTACCAATTTTAATTACTGTAAGTGATGAAAACAAATAAATTTAAGATTATTTTTTAAAAAATATTAAATAATTTTTTTAGAATTAATACTACTTGAAAAAAATTAGTATTCTATCATTGATGAGCATAAACTACCATCATCATATCAAAATTAAAAACTATGAATGTATAAGATATCTAATATATCTGTATATCTGCTATAAATATCAGGACTCTAACTAACAACTAACATCTCTGGTCTAACAATTCAGATTCTGAATTTCAGAATGTTGTAACATTGTAACAGAAAATTAAATATACCTATCTATAATGAAAAACATCCATTATACAATACTCTAAAATTCAATAACGCCTATTTCCTCATACTTTTTTTCTTGCTTTCTTTCGCTCTTTTGCTCGTCAACTGCCGACCGGTAGTTCTTCTAATAATCTCTAAATCTAGAACATTTATTTTTACTATGGAAACAAAAACAAGTCGAGATGGCTGCTAACGTTCACTTTTGTTTTGGCTTTTTCAGTTTAGGTGTTCAATAATTTATTAGTTTTAAAAAATAATTATTGTTTATTTAATTTATAATTTTAAATAGTTTTTATAAGCAGCTGTGATCCTGTCAAACCATATGACACTTATGTTGTGGACAAAAGCTTGAATGACCTTTGTTTGTTTGTTTAATGTATTATAAATTAAATAAGCATTAGTGAGATTTATTATTTTTAAAGTCACCGGACTATTGATTGGCTGTCTGGCTGTCGTACCGATTTTCCTCTAAAAATATTTCAACTATCGCAATGAGCAGGGCGCACACTACCTATATAGCAATTAAGTTGTGCAATTTAGTTGAACAGCTAAATTTCTTGAACAACTTTTGCGCGCTAACGCTTAGATAGAAGATAGGCAGGGAGTGAATGTTAGTCATATTTGCCGAGGTTTTTTTTTCTATATCTCTTCTTACTTATATATTTGTAACGTCATTTGTTGGTGTTGCACGTACATGACTATTACTTATATATACAACATGACTTGAAAACACCGAAAAAAGCATATTAATTTCAGTGCTTTGTGTCGGCACGTTTTTATATGCAACATCGACAATCTCCTACTACTACTATATACTCTTCAAGGTAAAAAATTAAATTTTCTAAATCTTATTTATAAGGTTATACAATTTCGTAGCTTATATCGACTGGTAGAAAATATTGTTTAAACAATGCATTACTAAAACGAAAATTTTATGTCATCGAAAAAAAATTTATACCTGACATTTATCCTTTATGCTTATGAGCGGCTCACTGTCAAATGTGAAAGACGCATCGTCTTTTTTTGCGGAATAACATCTTCCATCCTTCGAAACCAGCTTGTTATGATTGAAAAGCTTGTAGAAACTCTTTTTTTTAAATAAATTTTACAGATATAAAAAGGAAAACAACGTCTCCCCATGCCCGTACACATTTCCGCCCCCGCGCCCCCTTACATCCGCCACTCCCCGCACACAACCTCCATACAAACATTTCTGCTTTTAAAAGCTCAGCTACCTGTTAATATATTAAGTACTATTTATATTTTATTAGCAAAGCTTTCCGGCGTTGCCCGGGGTTTTTTCTCGTTTTTTGACATTAAAACGTAAAATAATGAACCGTTTTTTTATTAAGACCACCTCCATAAGCAAACAAACACATATAAATCTTATATAGATTTAATTTCGCGATTATAAATTTTCGAAGAGAATTTTTTTTTGCAAAACGCACCCTTTTCTGACGCAGAAAATTCAAAATTTTGGCAAATATAAATAAATAAGTAAGAAAAAGCAACGACAGTTGTTCTTCTCAAGGACGGAAGGAAGAAACGAACGAACAAACAAACAAACAAATGGCCGTTTTTAGAAGGAAATTTGTAATTCTTGGATCACGGCCAGTTTCCTGTCGTTTTGCATTGTTCAAGCGGATGAATTTGAAAATTTATTTTTTCAGCTGGGGATAATTCTGCAAGATGGCACGTCAGTCGTTAAAAGTGCATTCCAATTTCAATGTTTTTTCCTCCTAGCTTTCTTCTTTTCTAGGCAAAAAATGGCGTTGGCCCTATTGGACGTCTGCTAGCTTGCCAAAGAAAAAAGACGGCGGTAAAAAGTTGAAAGTTCAGATAATGATTGTAGGTAAACAATAAACACATGGGTTATGTTACAATGGAGATTTTTCCAACTCAAAATTAACTGAATGTTAAAGAGAGTTGACATAATATCAGATGATAAGTTATTTTTTATACAAATATCTTTTAAACTTTTAATTAGAGTACTGCACCTGCCTAGCCCGTGCAGCCATTTTTTTCGGTTTATTTCTTTAAAAATAGGCAAAGCATCATCGTCACTGTCATCAAAGGCTTAAAACCGACCATTTTTACATTTTATACAAGCCAGACGGCTCCGACAAGTCAGACACCCCTCTATCCGCGAGAAGATGAATTCTATTCAAAATTTTCATTTATATACGACTTCCAGTTTTTTGACTCATTTATGCATAATTCATTTTTAGAAGAAAATCTAAATAAGAGTTCTTCTTCAGTTGATCCACCACCGACTGTGAAAATAATTTGAAAAGTATTTCTCGTGCAATCTCCCATCAGTCATGTCATCACCATTGACTTTCGTAAACACTAAAGCAAATCATTTGCATGATAAGAAGAAGACATTTCATTGAAGAAGTAATTTGGTCCGCTACAAAAAGGATATTATAAGTAATAAAATGTTATAAATATGAAATATTAACTTCGAAAACAAAAGCAGCTACTGAGAAAAGATATTTTTAGCTCTTTTTCAGTGCATCAGATGCACAATATGTATATATATATATATATATATATATATATATATATATATATATATATATATATATATATATATATATATATATATATATATATATATATATATATATATATATATATATATATATATATATATATATATATATATATATATATATATATATATATATATATATATATATATATATATATATGGAAGAAAATCCTTATAAAGCCGAAAAGAAAACACAGATGATGGGCAGGTAGGTAGACAGTTAAAGACAGATGAATAAACTGTATTTATAAATAATTAAAAACATTTTTATTAAACAGTTTTGTTTTGTCCATCGTATATGTTATACTGTCGTCATCGTTAAAGAAAATTCCTTATATTTAATTGATTAATAAATTAAAACTTATTTCTGAAGTCTCGTCTTATTATTATTATTACACATTAATATTAAACTGACGAAAAAAATTGTTTAATATACTTCTGTAAACTGTAAAATGCAGAAAAGAAAATCATACATAACTGCTCTCTTGATTCTTCAATGCAGTGAGTTGTATTGTCTTATTATTTCTATACCTACTACAATTTTCAACCTTCAAGCCACGTTTCTTGTATTTCAATAAATAAATTTGATACTATAAAAGTATATTACAGTTGAAATTAACTTTTAGTTTCAGATATTCTACCATCTTCCGTTTTTGCTGCCAAGAAGCTGCAGAACGAGACCAGGTTGGTACCTACTCAGTTGACACGCTCTACTGTTTGTTGCTTTCATGTTTGAAAATTTTTTTTGAATGAATGAAAAATTAAAATTTATTAAGTAAATAAATAAGTTTAATCATTATACACGTACCTTTATTATTTCTTTCGTCCAGTAAAGATGAGATTGAACCCAGCAGTAATAATCCTTCCCGACAATCGGCATCGGTTCCTATGAAAATCAAGAGAGGTGCTAGCGAGTTTGACAAAAACCTGGAAAACGAAGACCAACTGGAAAACAGAGAAACCGGCTTAAGCATTGCCACTCTGCGAGAACTCCAGAGCTTCTTAGTAGGTACGTCGTCGGCTGAATCTGAATCCAAAAGCCTAACTGAAATGCCGACCGATATTTCGGGTGATGTAGAAGTTAATACAAAAGAGTCAAATCTTTATACGGCTCAAGAGAGTCGACAAACTCATCCAGTTCACGCGTGCATCGAAGCCAAGTGTTCTGGCATAAACAAAAGCGAGCAGAGGTACCTCCAATGCGTCGCAGACAACTGTCAGCTAGCCATTGAGATGTCGGGTAAACTGCGAAAGAGAGCCGATGACGACGAAGGCATCGTCAGCAGTGATGATGACAAACCTGAGCAGGTTTACAGTTTGCTTTTAACAAAAAGCAGCAGTCGTTTTAACACCGACGACAGTTTACAGAATCGGATGTTTTGGCCTGTTATCTCTCAGAGGTTTTCTGGAGGGGTCGTTCGCCATGACGGTACCGCTTCTTTGTCGAATGGCTTTGGCAAAAGCTCCGTTCGTGTACCAAACAAGCGGATGGCTATCAGTAGTAGTAGTAGTAGTAATAGCGGTTTCGTAAAGGCCGCTAGTAAATGCGATCAAGATGGTGCCGTTTATAAACATAAATCAGAAGAAAGGAAAAGCGATCGCACAGAAAAACCAGATAATGATAGTACCGTCATCCGGAAGAAACTGTCCAAGTACGTGTTCTGGCAAGCAAACGGCATTCCTTTTGGAATATATCAAACGTTTCGTTTGCCTCAGCCTGCCAAAGACGAGTTTTTTTGGCAGCAGCTTCAAGGACTTCCTCAACCACGAAAAGAAGTAGCGGTTAGAAAACGTCAACAGCAGCTCCTCGTGTCGAAGAGCAAAGACAGTCCTAACACTAACATCACACCACAGAAGGAGCCTGAGAAGGAGCCACACGTGACCAAAACTAGATTAAGCAGACGTGGTTTCAATGACGTCTACGACACGTGCGTCCAGAGCAACTGCGGCAAGGGAAGCGGAAAGGGCATACACTTCTATAGCTGCATTCAAAATCACTGCGGCTGATTAGCGACATTTCTTCTTCACACACACTAAAAAAACTCTAAATAATGATATTTGAAGTTTTCATTTGGACAGTATATTATAAAAATTGACGACAGTCGTGAATCTAATATTCTAATGTTATATATCTTAAAATCGTAGTATCTTTATTTATTTATTTTTAAAAACAAATGCTTCGCATTAAAAATGAAAACATGGAAGAAGAATAAGTTTCAGCTTAGTTTTATATCTTTTACAATTTACAAGCGTTTTTTTAATCACGTCTGAGCATATCTATCTATCTCACATGTAGATACGGCATGCGGTGCCGGGGCTATGGTATATGACCCCCACCCCATAAAAAAAAGTTGAGTCATTTACTGACAGGTTTTATGGCTATTGCTTAGCTGCCGTAACTCACTTTCAAAAAACAAATTTTTCAAAGAGGTACTTAACTTTTTTTCAAGAATGGCCGGTTGGGATGGGGGGGGGGGTGAGTAGTCGTACCTCATTTATTTAGAAAACTAAAAAGCTGAAAGGTACAATGTACTCAACCTTTCTTTTCCTCCAAAATTGAGACGGGGGGAGAGGAGTTTTTTTGTTAGAAGTTACTTGAGGTGCAAGTGTGTGCATCGAAGTAGCTTCTCAAATTGCTAAGTGACTGCGTTATTAGTTAAAAATCTTTTTATTTAGAAATGATAATTTTGAGCTCTTCAAAGTCTGGGCCACCCTCTCCGACCAAAGGGGGAGCTTACCGCAGCATATTGTTATAAGATTCAAATAAAAGATGGTATGGTGAAAAACCCCGTCTTTCATGAAGGACTACGTATATATATATATATATATATATATATATATATATATATATATATATATATATATATATATATATATATATATATATATATATATATATATATATATATATATATATATATATATATATATATATATATATATCTAATGCTTTGTAATTGGCTGAACTAACACAACCTATGTTAAATCAATATAGTAAGTACGAAATTGTTTGGTAGGACAAGTGAAATATATGTTACTTTTGTGACATAGCCAATTATGAAACTCTATGTTGAAACATCCATCCAAATATATGTTGCAATCGTCGATAGACCCCCTGGTATTATACACACACACACACACACATATATATATATATATATATATATATATATATATATATATATATATATATATATATATATATATATATATATATATATATATATATATATATATATATATATATATATATACATATAAGTATATATATCAACCTAATCCTTTCAAACGCAAATCTTTATTGTAGTTTTTTTTCAGAGAAATTTATGCTTTTTTAACTCCGCTCAACAGGAAGCATTTTATAACTCGTAATTAGGCGGAGAAAAGCAGACGACGATATTTGAAAACGCTCGCATGCGACGATAATAAAAAAAAAACATAACAAACAGTACGATCGGAGAAGTTTTTTTAATTTAATATTTCTTTTAAACACGATAAAAAGATGACATGATGACTAGCAAAATTAACAACTAGTTTTGTTAAGATCGAATATAAAAAAGAAAAACTGCAATAGAACTAGGAACCAGCCTTTAGAAAAACACTCTTCATTTTGACTAGGTATTATTATATAAACTTTGATTTTTTAATGGTAAACTAAAAAAAAAATAAATAATAGAAACCGTGCAACTTCATCACTGAAAGTGGCAAATGCTATCGATAACCAACACTATCAAAATCATAATTTGTGACAAAAAATATAATCATGGGAGAATATTGAAATTTTGCAGAGAGATGAGAAGAAGGAAGTAACACGTTAATAGTAATAATACATAGCAGTACAATCTTTACGGTTTCAATTTCGGTAGTGGGAAATATGAAATATTAATATAATTGGCACAAAGCGCATTATACATTAATTTTTTTTAAATTATACTAGTTATACTAGAGATTTTTGTAAAAATAACTTTTCAAATAAGGCACGTTGTAAAAAAGTAAAAGTTAAAGAGAGATTGACATCTGAAACAAAGAAACGACAATACTACGTAAGGCACGAAACAATAATGTCTGACAATAAAGACACGTGTTACGGGTATAAAACAAATTCAATAAAAAAAAACACGAGAAAAAAAGAATAAATAATGTTTATTTGAGAAAAAAAAATCTTTGCTGCAGAAATATATCAATCTTGAAATTCTTCTTCATCCTGAGCTTCGTCGTCGTGGTAACGCGGAGCGTAGTACTCCTCGTCCTCAGTCTGGTAACCTCCTTCCAGTCGAGCGGGAGAAGTGGTGGGGGCGTTACCGCAGAGAACCGACCTGGTTGGTCGATAGAAGATAAGAAAAAAAAAACGTTTTATATAATTTATATAATAATTTATATAAAAACATGATCAATTATTTATCAAAGATCAAATAGCAGGTTCTGATATAAAAATAAGTCAACATTTTAATTTTTTTTGTGCAACAATCTTCCTTTCTGGTGGATCATGGCATGCCAACAACCTGGAACTACCTCCACCTCATCACGATCCACTCGTATGCCAACCTGCAACTATCTCCACTTCATTATGATCTACCCGTATGGCAACCTGCAAATATCTCCACCTCATTATGATCCACGCCCGTATACGAACCTGAATTCAGTAAGCATGTACATGAAACCATCCAACAGAGTTCCTTTCTGTTCGAACTTGTAAGCAGCTTCGGAAGAGATGTCCCGAACCCGATCGTCCGAAAGAATCTCTCTTGCTTTCTTGTTTGTAGCCGTGTACAGCTGTGGAGATGTTTAAACGGGGGGCGGATAAGTGAGTCGTAGATGGATGGATGGACAAAAAAAAGAAAAGAAGCAGAAAGAGAGCAAAATATATGATAAAAATTATGATAACCAAAAAAAAACTATTTAAACGAATAAATAAAAAAATATTTTTATGACCTATTTGCTTCACTTGCGTAGATTAATAATTGATATTTCTAGAAATATGACCTCGAACAAAAAATTGACTAAATAGAGAGTGTTGTCATCCTGACCTTGTTTATCACCAAAATTTCAAAACTTGATCTTATTACGAAGTCAATAAAAAAATTGAATACAAGATTTCACCTTTAACATATAATAAACAACAACAGACAAGCGAAGCTAATAAAGAACGATTGAAGAAAATAAAAAACAACAGCAGCAAGATCTATTACAACGTTGTCTTCCACCGAATAGAAGACGAGCATGTCTTCTTCGCATCTTCCCATCTGCCAAGTGTCAAGAAGAGCTGAGGCAAAGTATTTGGCCTCTTTCAGTAGTGCTTCTATGTAGGAGTCATCCTTTCTGCATTTCAATGAAATGCATTTTATAAATTTATTATTTAAAATGATTTTAATATAAAAACTAAAAATATTTATATAAAAATTTTTATATAAAATATTTTAAAAAAATCTCAAACCCTTCATAAATCAGCCTTTGAGTTTCAAATCCGAGTTTCATCTTCCTGATGACTGCAATTCCAACTACGAAGCCCGCCTGATTCTTTGAACACTCTTGCGGCTTGCATCGGCAGGCTGTGTTTTCGGCTATAGAGCTGATTCGACCTTCGAGCTGATTGGCTGCACAGGAATAAGAAAAAAATTAACATATCTATATTAACATTTTAAATATGCAAAAATATAACTTTGTGTGTGTTACAGTTCTGGATTTGTAGCTCGTAAATATAAAAGTTTGTTACATTTTCTACAAATAAGTAATAAAATGTGCAGATTTGAAGAGCAGGTGTCACAGAAAACGTTGATTTTACAAGCTGATTTCTGCTGAAATGGACTTAGTCAGTTTTCAGTAGAATCAAACCGTTATCTCCAACAGTTAATAATAATAAGGTTCTACCCAACAAGCTGCTAACAACATCAACTGAAAACCGAACCATCTCATTATCACTGCATTGATTGATTATATTGGATCATCATAATTATTTGGCACTTCAGCAGATGTTTCTTTATTAAATAACCAGCAAAATTATAAAAAAACCTAATTTAATTTATTTTTGTAACTTATTTTAGTAACTCAGTTTCAGAGATGAAAAGCTTTTGATAATAACATTTTATTTTCAAATAGGAAAACCTTGTTCTATGGTCATGAGACCATCTGGATCGCAGACATGAGGACTCATCCCTTTCCTGCCGCATTTGCCTCCTTCTACGAGCGGATTTCCAATGTCGTCTATCAGACGACGATAACTCGGTGTCGTCTGACTAGAGAAAAATATTAAAATAAACGCAAAATAAACAGAATTCATCATCACGCATGCGTTGAGTTTATGCCATTATTATTAAATCAAATCAAATGAAATTGAAATGAATTATTATCTATAAACACTGAATTTGGGTTTTCTAAATAAACAAGAGATGTATTTGATTTTGAGTAGGTAAATAATTATTATAATTCTAAATTATTAAAATAATTTTAAATGTAACATGAATCATTGAAATAATGTTTATTTAGAGATTAATTTTTTTCTAGCCTTCCTTCACTTGCGAATCATCAAAATATCAAAATAAAATTGCTTTAACTTAATTTCAAAGCTCATGTTTACTGTTTATGATGGTTTAACGTGTGGTTATTGTCTATTTATAAAGATGACGTGATGATTAACCACTTTTTTTTTTATAAGAATACGAAGTTTCAGTTTCGGAGGCTCGCTGCTTGATTAACCGAGTCGTACAAGCAACTCTGTAAATAGATTTAATGTTAGTTTCATTGTTTATTACTTTTATATTTAATTTTGCTGATTTACTGGTAGTTTTGTGTGATCGTCACGTCAATGACATGTGGTGAGTAGGTGAGTAAATAGCAGCTCATGAAGCTGCAAATTCATTTTTTTAACCTAATGACTTAGAATAAAAAAAAAAACAACAGAAAAACTTAAATATTTGAACACAATTAATTAATTTTTAACACATTCGTGTCAATTTTATTTAATTTTAAAATATTCAATTAAAAACATTGTGATTATTTTTATCCCTGGCTAGCGGAAGTTGAAAAAAGTTGCGTGAAGTGAGGTTAATGGCGGAAAGTGCGTATCGTCACTTATCCATTTCGTCTGATTTTAATTAATTTTCTTAATAAGATGGCATGCTAAACTGTTCAAAGTTTTATTTAAGCTTGCTTAAAGCGGCCACGGTTGGTTTTTATTTAAATTTGTTCTCTTGAAATTTATTGTTTTGAAGCAGAAGAAGGAGCATGTTGTTGTAAGATGTGTCTTCTTGCACCATGGCACGGTTTTGCAGAATTGCGACCTGATTATATCTTTATAAATAAGTGCTTCGTTGTTTTATGTTTTTGTAGTTGAGGTATTTCTTTTTTATATGTGTTCATATCTTCTCCGATAATTAAAGTGCGCATTTAGTAATTTAATTTAGTTATATATTTTAGTTGACGTACGTGGTGTTCTTCAACTTCTTTTCAGTTTAAAGAAATTCAATTATTAATTTTTTTCTCATGAATTGCTCATTTAAGAACTGGTGGGCTTTTTCTGTGTAATTGTCTACTGATTTGTACAATGTTTTAAATAAAATAGCGTTTTCTCAACATAGGAGTTGTAAGATAATTTTCTAGTAATTCAAGTTACTCTAGAAAATAACTTCTCAAGTTATTTTCTCTTTATAATGATGTCCCCATATCCCCCATAAGTAAAAATGTTACATTCATGGCAATCATTTACTTTGACTGGGTTTTGCCTGCGGTAGTCCTGTTGCGAACCTTTCCCTAACCTCCTCTACCCGTCAACGTAAATGATTGCCTTAAATTTATTAGTTTTGCAGGATCCAATTGGATTGATAATATCAATAAGTTTTCGTTATTCACTGCTCCTAAATGACAAGAATGACTCAAACGACATGACATAGTTAAACCAATGTTTTGAATACGTGGAAGCAAAAAGTCGTCTGAACTTACATTTAAAAGTTATTCAGACTCTTCTTAAGTGTATTTTTATCTGATTGATATTTTTCTTCTTTAATTTTTCCAGTGAACTGCAAGAAACAATTCGAAACGAGAGAGAGATTGAACTGCCCGTGAAAAACGGTTGATGTCGCAAAGCGAGACGATGATGGTAACGAGTAACTGAAAGAAGGAACGAAGAAGAACCAACCGATAAAATAAAAAGAAGAAACAAAACATTCAAGTTATTTAGGAAAAAAAAAGACTAGCGTTGTTAGCTTGTGTGTAAAATAAGCATTGAAATTTTTTTTTTTTTGTCTCCTTTCTTATTTGGATAAAAAAAATTTAAAAAGAAAAAAAAGAAGAAGAAAAACCCTGAAAAAGTTGAAAAGTGAAGAATTCCGTTTCGTTTTTTCTTTTTTTATTTTGTCGTTAAAAAAATATTCGTCGATCGAAATCGTTTGATGAAAAGAAGAATCAACTGGCGAAGAAGAAAAAAAAACGAATAAAAGTTAACTGAAAAAAAAGAAGATAATAAATACTCAATTTTTTTTCTTTTCGTTATTTCAAAGAGCAACCTTGAAGTATATACATATACGTGTATATTCAGCTTATACATTTTTATATATAGTTGCTGTTTTCTAAAAATAGCATTCGAAAACGAGAAAAGTTGCTTGATCGTTTTCTATCTTGATTACTTCGTCTGTTTTGTGTTATTTTCGTTTTGATTGGACAATCGTTCGGCCGCGGTCGTGGTCTGACATTCGTCGATTTAAATCTCCTAAATCGTTGCTCATCATCGATTGGTCGATTCGTCTCTCCTGCTCGCTCTGTTTCCCGCCGTCGTCATCATCATGCCCACGGCCGATTACTGCATTCAGGACGTCTGGCAGTCCAACCTTGAGGAAGAGTTTCGCAAGATCAGGTACATCGTCAACAGGTACCCTTACGTCGCCATGGTGAGTTATCAGTGGTAAACATTTAATAGTCGTCGGTGATATTTATCGGCAGTTATATTTTGATTAAAAATGGTTGTCTGTTACTTCGTTTGAGATACGTGTCGGTTATGATATCGATGTTCTCTTTTTACCCAGGACACTGAGTTTCCGGGGGTTGTAGCTCGTCCAATCGGTGAGTTCAAAAACAATTCGGACTTTCAGTACCAGCTTCTGAGGTGCAATGTTGACCTGCTTAAGATTATTCAAGTGGGTGATGATGATTGGTTGTAGTGGGGTGATGATGATTGGTTGTAGTGGGGTGATGATGATTGGTTGTAGTGGGGTGATGATGATTGGTTGTTGTGGGGTGATGATGATTGGTTGTAGTGTGGTGATGATGATTGGTTGTAGTGTGGTGATGATGATTAAGGTGTGTTGTTCATGGTAATGATGTGAGGATGACAGACTAATACATTTATTTTTTTATTATATTGTATTGTATTCTTTTATAATCAGAATTTAGAATTAAAATACCTGTATGAATTAAATAAGACAATGATGATGCCTACGTATTTTTGATGATGCAATCATACCATGTAATGGTACTCACGCGGGCTTTTTAGGTCTTCTGAACCACTTTAAACCATGTTGTTATTATTATTATTGTTATTGTTGTTGTTAGCATTATTATTATTATTATTATTCTGGATGCTGGTACTTATAAGTTTTCCCTTCTAGGTTTATTATTCTTAATTTTCACGGCATCGTTTCCTGCCGCAGGTCGGATTCACCTTTTTTGACGACACAGGTAGAACACCTCATCCGACGTGCACCTGGCAGTTCAACTTCAAATTCAATCTGACGTCAGTTTTTTAATTTTTCTTATTTCGATGAGATTTTCATTTACGACCGATCTCTCGATTGCGTACGATCGTTATCTCGTAGTAGCGAAAAATTCCCGAGGAATAATCCCGAGAAAATAGTTTCGCTTTCTCTCGAGAAATTTATGTGTTAAAAGTTGGACTTGTTTAACGTGGCTCTAGTCAACTCCTTAGGACTCTAAGCCACGAATCACTGACTTATCCAACCTTACTGGCACCTACCCACACTCGTTGCAGACTCTGGTGACGCCGGCTGGATTAGAACCGCTGACTTTCGCTATACCACCGATTACGTCACCTCATTTCATTCGATAATCGTTTCATAGTGATTCATTGTGTTTTTCTTTTGATCTTTAATATTAATAATGATAATAATAATAATAAGCTGAGATGTGTTTTTCATTTTTCTTTCACAACGCCTTTTCCAAGACTTAATTCTTGCTCAAAGGCGAGAAAGGGCATTTGCAGAGGCAGCCATTTATAGGCGCCTACCCTTTTAGCAATGCGAGTGAACTCCTTGCTTACGCTGGTGACGCCGGCGAGGTTCGAACTGCCGACCTAACGATCGACAGGCGAACGCTCTGCCGCCAGCGCCGGGGTTGCAACAACTTGTTCGTTAATATTTGTTGTACCGTCCGTTCTTTTATTTCTATACGATCATATACCCACGCATTCTAATTCGGACGCCGACAATTAATATCACTATCGATTTCCATCCACCCTCGCTGGGGAACCAGTGCGGACATGTACGCCAAGGAGTCTATCGACCTTCTGACGGAGTGCGGCATCCAATTCAAGAAGCACGAGGAGGAGGGAGTCGAGGTCGTCGAATTTGCTGAACTTCTCATGACTTCGGGTGTCATCTTGAGTAACAACGTCAAGTGGATCTCTTTTCATAGGTTTGTTAGTTTTGAAAATAGTGTAGTCGTCTGTACTGGGTATTGTTGATGTTGTAGTTGTGTGTAAGCATGTTGTTGTAGTTGCATGTACTCATGTTGAGGTTGTAGTTGTGTGTACTCATGTTGAGGTTGTAGTTGTGTGTACTCATGTTGAGGTTGTAGTTGTGTGTGTGTGCAGGGCATGTGGTTTGCGTTTGTCCCAGCCGTGAATTTTTATATGACTTTGTGTTCTCTATCAATATTTATATAATTTACCTTTCAATCATTTTTTTTTCTTTAAATTTTCACTCCTTGGCACTCCAGCGGGTACGACTTCGGCTACATGCTCAAGATACTGACGTGTCTTCCGATCCCCTCGGACGAGCAGGAGTTCTTTGAGTTGATCAGGATCTACTTTCCCAACATATACGACGTCAAGTACCTCATGAAAAGCTGCAAAACCCTCAAGGGCGGACTCCAGGAAGTTGCTGAAGAACTGGAGGTTACAAAATTTCTTCTTTTTTTTTTTGATGAGGTCGAACTTACTGGTGTGACGGAAGACACCGGTCGGTCTGGAAAGTTTCTATCCGATTGGGGTTCCGAGAATGTCGGTGACACGCTGAACGCTTGCTGGTGCTGCCGGTGTACTGGTTGCCGTTTTACGATTGTATACGGTGGATGATGGAAAACTATAATTGAAGTTAACAGGAAAAAGACTTTTTTAAAAAAAGTGAATTGAAATAAGTAAGTATGTATCGAATCTCGGAGGGCTGCTTTTGTGGTCAGTCAATTACAGGGTCGACTTTGTTTTTCATTTATTTTACGACTGAAAATTTTTATTTAATTTATATTTTGATTGATTGATTGATTGATTGACATAATATTCAACCAATCAGGTACAAAGGGTGGGTCCGAAGCACCAGGCCGGAAGTGACAGCCATCTCACTGGGCAGGTGTTTTTCAAGATGAGAGAGGTAAGTCGTCATAATAATAATATCCTTAAGATTCTTTTTTGTTGTTGTAATGTTATATAACTGCTGGCAGAAGATGTAATGGTAGTAGAGCCACGCTGGCAGAAAATCTTTTTTTTTTTAACGTTTTTACATCAATCGCACACAACACGCAGATGTTCTTCGAGGATCACATCGACGACACCAAGTACTGCGGCCACCTCTACGGCCTCGGGGCTTCCTACGTCGTCAACGGGGGCAGCTGCAGCGTCCTCCTTCCCTCGAATGCCTCTCAGAACAACCTCCTCGCGGCGGGCGGCGGAACGACTCAGCAGTCCAACAACAACAGCAACGGGATCGTCACCAGCAACGGAGATGTCAACGTGCAGCAGCAGCAGCAAGGACATCCTTCGACCAACGGAAACGCGACGCCCGTCCAATCCGGCACTTCGAATTGAGAGAGAAAGCGGCTCTAAACTGCTGCGTTGGTTGGTTGGTTCGTCGTGCTGCTGGTAGGCACTGCTGCTTTGCTGGCCGTCGTTATGCTGGGGAAGAAGAGACTATTTGCAATATTAGAATCGTTTCAAAGGGCTACTACTGCTGCTGCTGCTGCCGTTGTCGATGTCACATGACCTGCGGTTGACTCTGGTGGTGACGGTCGATGACGGTGTTAGCTAGTGATTTCATCGGCAGATGATGATGGTTTGATTTTGGTTCGACGCTCTTCCTCTCGCTGGCATGCGCGTGCGGCTTGTAACGTTTTTACTCCTACGTGCAAGCGTGTGTCCGTTGAAGATCGACTGCGCTCGTTTAATTATATGCACGAGGTGGGCATGGCTTGCAATCAGAGAGTTTAATAAGATCACACATTCATTCGTTGGTATGTCGGGTGTTTTCGTCGGTACACGTAACAATAAATATTCATAATCTGATTCATGATGATGATGATTTCTTTTTAAAAGCGAATGAGTCATCAAAGAGTTTTCCCCATTGGTCGGCCGGCGCATATATAATCGATGAAGATGTCCGCCAATAATTAATCAATCACTTAGTATACGAATCATTAAACGCATACAATTATCTTTTCGGGAATCCCTTGAAATCATTGCGAATTTAACTCGACCGGAAGTTACATTCAGAAACTGTTTATATATATATATGGATTATTACATATGTCATTTTTATTATGATATTTAGTATCTCGAATTATAATTAGTTTACGTGTTATGACTGTTTTTTGGTGTTTTCATCGCAAGTGTGTCGTGTGCACGTTAAACTCGATTAATTAATCATCTCTTGTCTCTAAAGCCTTTTCGTTGATTATGATGGTTCAAGAATTATGATGATGATGATGATGTAGATGATGAGTAGATTTGCTTGCGAATCCGAGTTTATTGTTTAGCTGTTTTTCGTATCGTTTGAATTTCAAAGGTAACCTTCCTTTTCTTTCCAGTCCATCTCGCGACAACCGGTAATTTATCCCCTGGAACGTTGTTGTGGTTTGCGTTTTTGACCGTATCCATAAACGTCACTTTAGTCTCTTCGAATGTGGTATCGCAAAAATACGGATTTTTGAATGAATAGGAAAATGTACAAAAAAATTCTGAATAAGTTCATACAACTATCCTAGTTTGCATACATACATACATACATACACATGCATACGCACGTATTTTTATATTATAATACGATGCGATTATGATTGTTTTGTATCTTTGCTGGTGATTTTGTTTGTGTGGATTTTTATGTTGATTTTGCGTGCGTGTTAGTCCATCGTAACTGTACGTGTACATAAAGTGTAGTGTGTGTGTGTGTTATTATTAATAATCTATATTGATGTGTGTGTGTGTGTGCGTGTGTTAAGGGATGTTTTCTACAGAAAAGGCGACTACTTGAAGTTGAAGAGGATTGCTTGTAATAACCGTCACATATAAGATTGTGTTTGGAATGACTTGTGAGATCATGATTTTTGTTTGCTTGCTGACGTTGATTGCCACCTGATGTTGCTCACCTGTGTGTCAAAGTAGTAGTAGTAGTAGTAGTAGTAGTAGTAGTAGTAGTAGTAGTAGTAGTAGTAGTAGTAGTAGTAGTAGTAGTAGTAGTAGTAGTTGCTGCTGTGCATTCAAGTTTGGTTTTTTTTTTTAATTAGAAAATAAGTTTGATTTTTTTTTCTTTTCATCACCTGTTGCTTTGAATCGATGCTTTGTTGTTGCAGTCGTTTGCGACAACACTTTTTTGTTTGTTGAGCTTGTCGTCCAATCACCTACCTCCTAATTTTACGACGAAAAAGAATTTTTTTGTTTTTCTTCTGTTTTCGGTTTTGCCGAAAATTCGGTTTCCGTTGCGGTGAGTTTTTCGGCTTACGTTTGGTTTTTCCAGTTATCTTTTGGAATATTAAGCGTCGAGATGACGCCGACCGATGACACGACTCCTACAACAACAACGATGGCATTGACGACTGCAAATGTAGTCTCTTTCGTATGCTGTCATGTACTGTTGACTTTTTTGCCTTAGATTTGTACGTTTTGAATCTTTTTTTATCTTCTTAGTAATCATACGTTATTCGTTTATGATCACCATCATCGTACGTAACTGCATTGTATGTTTTGGTATTGTGAGTAGTCGAGGATTTTGTGTGTGTGTGTGTTAATGCGATATTGTCACTCGTGATGATGATGATGATGATGATGGTGGTGGTGGTTATGATGATGATGGTGGTAGTGGTAGTGGTCAATTTATAAAAATGAATGATGGACGGTAGTGTTGATGATGAAGATGATGAATGTTACAAACGACATCGTCATAATCGTATTAACTAATCGAGGAGGAATTTCACGTGGAAGAGATTGTCGGATGTGTGCATTTGTATTACTGGATGTGTGCATTTGCACGACTGGATGTGTCCATTTACACGACTGGATGTGTGCATTTGCACGACTGGATGTGTGCATTTGCACGACTGGATGTGTGCATTTGCACGACTGGATGTGTCCGTTTGTAGGAATGGATGTTTCTGAGGGTATTTTCTCTTTGGAGTTGCTGTTGTTTCACTTTCATTCTAGCCGTTTTTTTTATTTAATCATAATCCTTGGTACACCGTTATATTAGTTTGTATTATTTGTATTTTATTATTATTATTTGTATTTTATTATTATTATTATTTGTATTTTATTATTATTATTTGTATTTTATTATTATTATTATTATTTGTATTTTATTATTATTCTTATTGTTCCTATTATGCAGACGCTTTTTGTTTTCGTCCTCCACCAATCGTTGCCAATGTCAAATATTTGTCACGTTCTCATTCTCTCTCTTTCTCTTTCTCTCTATTTGTTTATTAGTTCTTCTTTTTCGTTCGGTTGGCTCTAATAAATAAATCAACAAAAGTTTTTATTCTCTTGCACCAACAGTGTCTGTCAGTAGTACTGTCTCCCTTCCCTGTCTTTACATACACGTGTTCTTATGTTAATTTGTCTGTCTGACTTTGTATGTATGTTTGTTTGTTTGTTTGTTTGGTTTTGTGTGCACATATGTGTCTGAAGGTTATTAATTAACGAATATGAACATTTAAAGTCTTGAACTGAAATGCTTCATCTTTTTTTTCCACTTCTAAAAAGCTCGGGCGGGTGACGGCCGTTTATCATCATCGTAGTTTTTTTTTCATTCGTCTTACTTTTTTATTTCTTGCGCTTTCTACCGTGACGCGGATACCTAACCGAAGCTCGGAGGGTTTCTATTTGACGCTCTCCGACGTCTTGCTTTCGATGACTTTTTCACTGATTCGAGTCAACCGATGTCAAAGAGTCGTCGTCATCTCCAGAGTAAATTGTCGCCGCGTCGAGAAGATACGGTTTATTTTTCACTCCTTCGACCTGTTTTTCATTGACGTTATAATAACTTGTTTTTCCTTTCTTATTCGGGTCGTTGCTGCGTATTATTGTCTCTCTCTGTGTATATCATTGTCTCTCTCTCTCTGTGTATCATTGTCTCTCTCTCTGAATATCGTTGTCTTTCTCTCTGTGTATCATTGTCTCTCTCTCTGAATATCATTGTCTTTCTCTCTGTGTATAATTGTCTCTCTCTGTGTGTATCATTATCTCTCTCTTTCCATGTATCATTGTCTTTCTCTGTGTGTATCATTGTCTCTCTCTCTCTCTGCCTGGTGTCGGTCTTATCTTGATCTTTTTTTTTACCTTTTATATAACAAAGTTGTGAAAATGGAGAATATTATTTCGCTAAAGATTATTATCTCTTTCTTTTTTTTTATTAATTTCTTTTTTTATTGTTTCTTCTCTAGCGACCCATTCGACTAGAAGAAGAAGAAAGAGTACGAAACGTATTTTCTACGTTAATTTTATTTCGTACTAAAAAAAGAAGGATATTTCGTTTCAGCTGCGATTTCACGGAGTAATAAAGTAAATATAATAAATACGAGGCAAAGATAGAAAAAAAAGTTGTGTTCGAGGAACTTAAATCTTTTGTTTTATTTCTTCTTGTCTTTTCATCCCTCTATCTGGTTGCTTTTCATCACTCTTAAAGTATATATATATATATATATATATATATATATATATATATATATATATATATATATATATATATATATATATATATTAAGAAGTTCCTCTATGTTGTTGTTACTGTTATAACAGCGATTTTCATCATCATTATTATTTCATTTTTTTTTAATAGTCTTGTCTTATGAACATTCATTCATTCATTCTATCACATATTTGCTTTCAATTGATTGCTACGGATTTGCGTTGCTATGGTTGCAAATATCACAAATATATATATATTTATATATGTGTTGCGTAAAACGAATCTTGATGTCGTTCCCATCGACGGTTTCGCTAAAAAAATAAGATACGGAAGACACCTTGAATCAGCCTGGTTGGATCTTCTTTTGTTTTGTTTTGTTTTTCTCTCTCTCTCTCTCTGTCTGCGTGTGTCCACATCATTGCGAAGAAGAAGAAGAGTGGGAGAGATTCGAGAAATTTGATTTTTTTTTCTCTAATTTGCTTTGAAAAAGAAAGAGTTAGAAAGAAATCTGTTCGTGTTTTTTATTACATCGTCCGATTTCTGTGTGTTGGGGGTTGGGGTTGATCCCGTTGCATCGATGTTTAAGAACCAACCATCAAAATTATTTTTAACACGGTGGTGATTAAATTGTGGTACATGTTAACAGTGCGTTCTGCTATAAAGGGGTGGATTGAATATTGAACTTCGATATGTTCGGGTATCATGCTGTAGTACGTAGGTGTGTATTCCAACGAATACCCATATTGAATATATATATAAATGGCAGGAGCATTAAATTATACATAAGAAGATAATGTACGAATCGTTAACAGCCATTAGTGGGAGAAAAGCTGTTATTATGAAGTTATAACATTTTTCAAGATATAACAAGCGCTACTTATTAAAAAATATATGTAAAGCTAACGATCTGTCGATAATGCTGCATATATACGTATATATATATATATATATGTATTACATTTAATTATAAAAACACAATTCAGACTTTGTAACATGTATACAATAACAACTTCTTAGTTTACAATCAGTAGCTTGAAAGTCTCTAAGCATGATGAGTCATCATTGTTATCATCACCGTCCTAGAACATCTTATATCTAGAAGACAAAATCTACAAATTTCGAGCTTTCTATGCACGTAGCAGGTACTACTAATAACAGAAAGTTAAAAAACCCGAATATAAATAATCAAAGATGAAAAAAAGACAGTGAATTGAAAAGGAACTCTACAAAACATCGTAACCATGGGAGCGACACCTATATAGGCGATCCATCCTATTTCTATTGAGATTGTTTAGTAGTGGTCATTCATCCGTGAAGCACGAGCAACATCCTAAAAATTTAATTTGTACAAATATAATAAATAAGCACATACCAAATAAGTGTGTGTGTGTTTGTGTACGGAATAATATCAACATTTAAAACCATCTCAACCACACACACTTCAAGGAGCAAGATTTGAATATTATTTACTAATTACTTATTCATTTATGCATGAAATTTACTAATTACTTATTCATTTATGCATGAAATTTGTCTTTTATCTTATGTAAACTTTATTATTATTTTTTTATTATTTATCATCTGGTGTGAACTGAGAACAAGATAGAAAGAAACTCATTTTCGACAAGAGTATCACATGTACCTACACTACAGGTGTACATAAACACCCCTTGATTAAAGGTCGAATACCTGGGTCAGGTGTTCAGCTTGAGGTCACCTAACCTTGGACCGACCAATAGGAAAAACGAGTCCTATTTCATTCAATCATTTGATTGGCTAATTAAAGGAAAGAAAAAAAATAACAGGACCAATCGTAACAAGCAGACGCTACCCCAGTGATAACAATTTTAATTAAACATCGACCAATTACAGCGAGGGTAATATAATACCGACGACCAATAGCAGTGACCAATAGTTGTTCACACGACCAAAATAACGTCTAAATTCCATATAACTGGCCTATCACTTTACTGAACTACTACTTAATAATAATATTATTAATAATAATAATAACAATAATAATATATAGACTGCAGCATGAACCAAAGATCTAATAAAATAATAAATATGATAATTTCAATTGGAACTTCTTTTGCGACGAAGATAACTAACGTGGAACGACACAAAAAAAAACACAAAAAATCGTAACTGATATTCTCTGTACGGTAATACACATTTTAAATGAAATCTATTAAACGAAAACTCATTGGTCAATTAACGGTGATTCCCCACGTGTTTGTCATATATATATATATATACGCACACTTGAATATGAATTTTTATTTTACACAAAACATAATGTTT
>OZ022241.1:41849823-41994823 GCA_963978895.1 Erpobdella octoculata
TCGGGTTACCGAATTGCGGTCTCTCTACTGAAACTGCTATATTAAAACTCCATAATGATCTTATTGTTTTTTTATTTTGTACTCTTATTCCATAAGTATTTGTTTTATAGATTTGATACCGTCGATCGCTCTCATGTTTCGTAAGTTAAACCAAATTTACCTTATAAATATCATTTATATTTTACATTCGCCAGAGTAAAATCTCTTCGGAGAAAATATATTCGCCAGGGGGAAAGCTCCTTGAATAAACATTTTATTCGCTAGGGAAGAGCTCTTCGGAGGAAATCCAAACTTGACTGATCTGATCTTGAGCACTCTGCTGAAATTTCGTTCAGAAGCGAATAGAGTTTGAAGCCAAAAGTTGAGGAGCTTAAGAATTAAAACAGTGCAGCGCTATAAAAATTAATGATAAATTAATTTTTAAATAAAATAAATTGAATTAAAACAACACTTATTTGAGATTTGAGGAATGTCTTTATACTCGCCATGAAGTCATGAACGATACAGAAGAAAAATTTTAATAATGAGGATAATAATAAACTTTAAATAGTAATTATGACAGCCATAATAATAGTAATAATAATCATAATAATAGTAATAATAATCATACAATAACGACAACAGGCAAAAAAGACAAACAGTAATGGAAAAAAGTTTTTTTAGGCAAATGAAAAACAAATTCCAGATATTCAAAATTGACTCCTCCTCAACGATATTTAGTTGCACCACCAGTAGTGTGTGTTGGTTCTTAGTTTCACTCTAGTCTTGAAGAAGTCGTACGGACAGATTTAAAGAATGACATCAAGATGATACATAATTTTGAACGCTGAAAACACCAATAAAACAAAGTAATATTTACACGAAAACATACATACATACATACATACATACATACATACATACATACATACATACATACATACTTACATACTTACATACATACATACATACATACATACATACATACATACATACATACATACATACATACATACATACATACATACATACATACATACATACATACATACATACACACACAAGTCACTTAAAGTACAAAGTTTATAAGAAAGAACAACACAAACTTGGCCGACTTCAGAAAACATTAAATGACTAGCTATAATATATAAGATCAGGATGATCTACACTTGCTCACATACATAAAGAATGTACACACCTACAGACATGTATATCGCACGTACAGTAAAGCAATTAGATTTTTTTGTGCTTCTCCACTAAGAAAAAAAGAATCAACAATTTACACACCAAACCATTACATTAAATTACATTAACAATTCAGATAGTTACAAACTACCACATTACAAGACTTTACATTACACGTAATTTCATTGGATGTCATTATCAGTGAGTGTTCCGTTTCCGTTGAAAAGTACACATTAATGTAAAAGTACATTCATTTTATAAATAACTGAATTTCTACATTATTCAATAACTTGACATGTAAAATTGACACAAATGAAAGATGATCATATAATAAATAATAAGAGTAATAATAGTAAAAAAATTTTTTATTAATAATAATAATAACAATAATTATAATAACGATGACCAAACAAAACACCACAATGAAAAGCGCAGTAGTATCATGATGACCTTTGAAATGACCTTGCCTAACCGCGCTATTTTTTCTTTTCTGTTATTGCCTGTGAAGGTAAAAGTGTAACCGTAATGTCCCAGTATGGTAGGGTTTTAACGGCAGATAGACAAGACGGGCTAACGTGGCTTGTAAATGTAAATGTAAATGTAAATGTGAATGTAATGTAAATGTAAATGTAAATGTAAATGTTAATGTAAATGTGGCTTATCTCTAAGCAAAGAAAAAAAACACACTGAAAGAAAGATTCAAAAGTGATGGTTTAAATACAAGAAGTTTTGTTCGATTGTTTTGTTTAAAGACGGACAGAGCAATGAAATGAAAGAAAAAAAAAGGAGGAGAGATGAATTGATGATGATGATGATGATGATGATGATAGTGATGATGATGGTGAAGATGATGATGATGATTATGATGAAGATGATAGTGATGATGATGATTATGATGATGATGAAGATGATAGTGATGATGGTAGTGATGATGATGATGAAGATGATGGTGATGATGATGATGATTATGATGATGAAGATGATAGTGATGATGATGATGAAGATGATAGTGATGATGATGGTAGTGATGATGATGATGAAGATGATAGTGATGATGATGATGGTGATGATGATGATGACGATAATGATGATGATAACGAAGAAATAATGATAGAATGGCATTAATATCAATGATTCGTATAGCTGTCTTATGACAGTGCGTGTTTGAGCTTCAGTAAAAATGCTATATCAATTGTATGATTGATTGATTGATTGTATCATGTATGATTGACTGATTGAATTGATTGATATAAGAACAGGTGACACCACCCTTGGTGGAGTCGGCAGACAAGCAAACAGTCTTGATGACAAAGATGAAGATGATGATGGATCTTCAGTTTTGGAACAGGGAACAAACATCTATCTAAGTATATATATATATATATATATATATATATATATATATATATATATATATATATATATATATATATATATATATATATATATATATATATATATATATATATATATATATATATATATATATATATATATATATATATATATATATATATATATATATATATATATATATATATATATATATATATATATATATATATATATATACACACTCAGATGTGCTTGCTGCTGTTGTTTTCAGAACGTTTATTACAATGTAGAGGCATGATTACAACCATCATTATCATAGCAGCAGAAATAATCATATCATGTAAGGTACATCATAAGAACTGTAGGTCGTTCTCATCAGCATTGAGAAATAATGATTGCTATAAAACATAGAATGAAAGAGAAAGGGCTAAATAGAGAGAGGGCGAAAGAGAAAGAGGGAGGGAGAAAGAGAGAGAGCGAGAGAGAAATAAGGAGGGAGAAAGAGACAGAGAGATAGGTGGGGGGTGAAACAAAGTATAATTGCTGTTTCCTGCCATTTCGAGAGAGCATTTTCACTAATATTATTGCATCGTCTCATCACTTCCCCTAGCATCGTCATCATAACCGATAGACCTTTATCACAACTATCTCTGCCACTACCACCACCACCATCATCATCATCACCACCACCACCACCCTCATCTTTCTATCATGCACTTAAGATAATAAATATTAAATATACTCATGAAACGCGAATAATTCGCCCAAAGATTCGTTTATATACAATGATATAACACCGATTCAACTTTTCCTCAATTTTCCTTCTTCCTTTTTTGTCAAACCATCTCCTTGTCTTCTGATTTCCTCAGCCACTAATTTCTGCCAACGAGTTGGATTAGCAAGAAGAAGAACCCCCCAAATAGGTCCGCCACGAACACAATCGTGGACAAAGAAGAATGACTGATCCGACTGGATTCCGAAGAAGAAGAAGAAGAGGAGGAGGAACCATCTGCTGCTGAAAACTGGGGAGATTTCGTTTCTTTGGAGTTGTCTGTTTATAAGAGTTTTTTTATTTATAAAAAAATAAAACCATTGTGAATAATAATAATTAATAATATTCTTAATAATCTATCTACATAATTTCCGATGTATGTATGATAAACTGTAGGCAAATCGAGGAAGATATTATCCGAACTTAAGTGTGTTAATAAACGATACTTTTTTATTGGAAATTTACTTAAAACACAAGGGCGCCATTTGGGGGGGCCGGGGAAATCGTTGCCTTTTCACCAAAGATTTTCAACAACAAAAAAGTTTTTTTGTCGTTGAAAACATAGCTACGAAGTTTGAATAATTTGGGAAAAGAACTACAATTGTTTCTACTTCCCTTGGTGGAAAAGGTTTAGCATTAGGAATTATTTCGCCCCACGCTTTTGTTGAAACGATGTTCCTGCTTGAACAGTTAGCAATAATTATTAATTAATTAATTAATTAAGTATTAATTAATAAATCACTGTGTTGCGGTAGCGCTATAACTGGTGTTTTAGATTGTTTGATCACTTATTGATAAACTGATGATTAAGTAATTAATTGATAGACTGATTGGTTGAATAATTAATTAATTGATAGACTGATTGGTTGAATAATTAATTAATTTATAGACTGATTGGTTGGTTGAATAAGTAATTGATTGATCAAATGATTGATTCATAGACTGGCCAGTTGACTAGAGTAGAGATGGACATAGGCTAGGTTGACCCAATGGGTTGGGTTAGGTTGTGTCTATTTTTTTCGACACATGCGTGGGTTGGGTAAGGTACATAATAAAAAAAAACAATTTTTAATCTAAAAAAGTTTAACTGTGGGTTGGAAAGAACATTGAACATTTCAGGTCGGTCGGGTTGGGATGGGCTGAGAAAGTGGTGGTTTGGGTTGGGTCGGGTCGCCAAAAATGAACCCTCGTCCCCACCACTGGATTAGCAGTACCCCTACCTACCTTTCACTAACTCTACCACGTGACTCGCGTTTCCCTTTTCGTTCCAGGTGAACAATTCATACTTGCCAAAGTGGGACCAGGAAACTCGAAATATGGTCAGCGTTGCTCGCACTTGCTCGTCCCAGGTCTGTAATGATGATGATGATGATGATGATGATGATGATGATGATGATGATAATGATGACGATGTGATGATGACGATGATGATGACGATATGATGATGACGATGACGATGATGATAATGAAAAGAAATAGATTTTTACAGAGAAGAAAAGGAAGAAAGAAATAGAAAGCGAAACTAAAAAAACTGACCCCGTTAATGACTTCCGCCTTGGTTTTACTTTGACCCGTCAGGTCGGTAACGTTGGTGGCGTTCATAAAAGTGAAACGAAATTCTGTAGGGGCAGGCAGGGCGTGAACCAGGCAGCTGATTTCAAAATTGTTTTCGTTTGGTTTCGCTTTCATTTTGTTGGGACAGAAAATCTTGGGAGCGACTGGATAGATAAAAAAAACAAAGATAAATTAATTTATATATAAACGAAAATCGATATGAATCGTAGGAATAAAAAATTAATAAATAAATAAGTAAGTAGACAAGCGGAGTTGATAAGAGGGAGACACCGTGGGTCGACCCTTGACCCCATCAATATTAAAAATTGCTCACATTGAGTTAGATCGATAGTAAATTCTGCTGTCTTTAATCTTTTACTGGGGTCAGGGTGGTTTTCGACCTCGGCAGAACAGACCATGACCTTCCTGTTGAAGTCGTAGTTCAAGGTCAGTCGACCTTCGTCGCGCGGCTCAAGAGTAGTACTGAAGAACAGGGGTCGAAGGTTTTTAGGGCCTTGACCCTCTTTCCTGACTGACTATTAAAGAAAAAAATTTGAAGAAAAAAAATTGCGTTATAGCTACATATTTTAATTTATTCGATTATTTAAAAAAATGATATAGGGATGTACCGGATATCGGATGCAAACCTGATATCCGGTACATCTCTTATTACCCGACGTTTTCTTTTTTTTTTTCTAAAAGCGTTTAAAAACAATCAACAATAATTTAAGACGAAAAACAACTCAGTCAAGAACTGACGTTCTGCTTGAACACGGCTGTCAGATCATCAACAGCGTAAGTTGTAAAGGGATTCATTGATGAGCCAGTACCATCCTTTCTGGTCACCGTGTAAATGGGAGCGGGAAAGCCACCCTCGGAAACACATTTGACAGATAACTTGTCACCGTCTTCGAGTAAAAGTCTTCGTCTGGGTATGAGCTTTTGAGGATCGTCTGATTTATATGTCGCTTCCCACCATATCTCTCTCACAGGAGCTGTCCGTGGTACAAAGGTTATGATGGTTGTTAGTATATTATTAACGGTAATGACATGATGATGATGATGATGATGATGATGATGATGATGATGATGATGATGATGATGATGATGATGGTAGCGACTCTGAAGACAATGGCGGTTCCACGATTCATTTTAATACGACAAAAACCAAATGCATGAAAACTCGTTTGTTATTATTAATATAATAAGATTAGATTACTACGAGGAGCAAGTTTTTGTGGCATCATTATCACCACTACCACGATGCTTATCATCCTCGTCACAATCATCATCATCATCACCACCCTCACTGCCATCATTATCATCGCTACCACCACCATCGTATTAGTATTATTTATTAGTTGGCAACTTATATAGCGCCGTTAGTATATCAACACATGCATCTCTCGACCAGACGCGTTTCATTTGCACCCGACCAATCAGATGCAAGCTGATTATAATATTCAAGTTTCTTTATTATGTTTAATTTTACACAGCATATGTAAATAATTTTTCATGTATCAACAGTTTCAACGGAAGAGCATCTACGGATAACTTACATACAACCTGGAGAAGAACCCTTTCGCTTTCCTGACTCGCGATTCCGATGCTCACCTTGCACGAATAGTATCCAGAGTCCTCCGTTGAAGCATCTGTTAAATGGAAAAAATGTGAAATACTTTCTACCACGATTGTGTTATCAACCGTGAATAATTTATACCTGTGCATGGAGCACACACCACTAACCGCCTTACTACCCCTACAGCAACTAGTATACTACCACATCCACTATACATCCACCACTAACCGCTTTACTACCCCTACAGCAACTAGTATACTACCACATCCACTATGCATCCACCACTAACCGCTTTACTATCCCTACAGCAACTAGTATACTACTACCACATCCACCACTAACCGCCTTACTACCCCTACAGCAACTAGTATACTACCACCACATCCACCACCACCGCTTTACAACCCCCACCCCCCAGCATCTAGAATACCACCACGACATCCACCACCACCTTCTTACTACCCCGACAACAACCAACAACAAGCACTACCCCAAACGACACTCACTGGAGATGTTCAAGGTGAAGTGAACATAGCTACTATCGCCTGCTCTCGGTAGTGTATAGCCGCTGCTGTATCTTTCCAGTTTACTGAAGGGCTCGTTCAAGTACAAGCTGGTACTCACTTCTACCGGCGGTTCGTCGGCATTGCCAGCAGACGTGTGGTTGGCTCCGTAGAATGTCCTCTTGTTCCAGATTGTCACGGATTCAGAAGGAGATGCGTGGACTTTGCAGACCAACTCGACGCGTTCGCCTTCGGCCACTGTTCTTCTGCTGATGTGGAAGGTCGGCTTCAAGACCGGAGAGGAAGTTGTTTGGTGAGCGGCGACTGCAAAAAAGTGAGAGGAAAAAAATACAAATACAAATACAAAAAAATACAAATACAAATACAAAAAAATATAAATACAAATATGAATGTGAATACAAATACAAATATGAATACAAATACAAATACGAATGCAACTACAAATAAAAATACAAATGCAAAAAAATAAAAATACAAATATGAATACAAATACAAATACAAATACGAATGCAACTACAAATACAAATACAAATACAAAAATAAACACGATACATAAATTACGAGATGAAATTCCAATATATTATAAGCAATCCGGGTTTAAATGAATGAACGAAGAAAGAACCACTCGAGTGAAGAAAAGAGAAGGCTTCAAAAAATCAATACTACTACAACAACTACTACTACTACTACTACTATATTCGGACAAAGCTAAGATGGCGGCGTTGTGGACACGGCTTAAGCTGCTTTGACGCACAGCTTGTTTGTTTGTATTGTGTGTGTGTGTGTGTGTGTGTGAGTGTGTGTGTGTGTGTGTGTGTGTGTATGTATGTGTGTGTGTTTGTTGAGAAAAAGAGATCATCATCATCATCATCATCATCATCATCATCGTCGTCGTCGTCGTTGTCGTCGTCATCATCAACATCATCATCAAAATCAGCATTCATCATCATATCAGGGCCGTCATGGCTATCTAAACAAACTTCTATGTAGTTAAGTTAGTTTGTTCTTAGTTCATACGATACTGCGATGATGGTGATGATGATGATGATGATGATGATGATGATGATGAAATGATTATAAAATAGAAGTTATCCAAAAAGAACTGGATGGCTCACTTATTTAAACTACGAGTCGTTTTATGGAGGTGATAGTAATGATGTTTTAAAGAGTGGATGGATGGATGGATGGATGGATGGATGGATGGATGGATGGATGGATGGATGGAAAGATGAGTGACATTTACGTACGGACTGATGAGTCCTATCATTTCCTCCGTCAAATGATCGACAGACGACTCTCTCTCTCTCTCTCTTTCTCTCTCTCTTTCTCTCTATCTTTCTCCCTCTCTCTTCTTTTCCACTTTCGTGTTTCTGGACAGCTTTATCAATTCGCCGTATATTTTATAATACTAGTGGAAAATATTACTGGCAATGTTTCAACATAGCTCGAGTGAACAAAACAAAATTATAATTCATGCTTCTAAGAATAAAAAAAAACTTGATTGATATAGGACTGGGCTTGATTCCAGACATCTAAATATAAGCACAAACCTAGTGAAGTGTTAAAAACTTCGTTTTACACAACAAATTCTTTATAATATCTTTTAATTCGGCAGCTTCTAATTTTTTGCTAATCATTTGTTTATGATAATAATTTTATAAAATGAAAAAAAAAACCATTGACCACAGTCTTCTAAATACTTGTTATGTGAAGTATGCAAGGAATGAAAACATAAGAAACTTTCGAATCAATATGGAAATAACCGGAGAAAGGAAAATGGATAGTCCGAGGTACATTTTCCAACAATTTCGTCTTTATTTTATTTTACATAAAAATTTTTTTGAGTATAATTACTATTAATTACTTATTCCTAGTATGTTAGACAAAAGTTTCATTTTCACATATCGATTATATTCAATGGAGAATTTTTTTAAGTGTTTTTTCAGCTCACTGCGTGTGTATCGTCAAAGCATATTTAAATATTAACTCAATTTTTAGCCCTTTCCCGTTAGTCAGTTTCTCCAAAAGAAGATTCATAGAAATTCAGTTTCCACGACACGATCCAACATACTGATATTTAATTTAGTCACAATTTTTTTATTTATATGGAAAAATGTGCTTTGACGAAGGCAATTTAAAAGTCTCTAAAAGTATCTTAGATAACCCTCCAGAGTTTGAGAAATTTTAAATAAAGCACTGTTTTAAAAAAAAAGTGTTTTTAAATGCTTTACTTTTTTTCATTTAAAAACGCATTACAATTGCAATCTAGAGGAATTGTAGGGATTAAAAAGAAAAATAAATAAATTAACCCGTTTTAGACCATCGTACGTTTTACGAACACACTTATATTTGGCGTTGCATAAAATTCAGCTGTAATTTTTTTCCTGGTAAAAGTTTTGTTTTATGTTAAGAAAGCTTCAATACACTGTATAAAAATTTTTAAATAATTTTTTTATTTGTATTAAGTAGTTTAATCTGGGTTAGAATATGAGCATTTTCAAGGTTTTCGACCGATATTACTTTAAAAATTTATTATGCTAATTTCATGAGAGTTATCATAACAAAAGTTTGAGATATCGAAAGAGGATGTACTCAAAAGTAAACAGCAACGTTAATTAAATTTTATTGTGTTTACACTAACCCACAATCTGAACATGTATGAGTCATGCTCGTTCTACGATCGTTGGGCGTATAGAGTACTGTATGCGAACGAGTCGAAACTAGTTTATTCAGCTTATAGTTGTGCAGTGGTTGACTTGGTGATAGTGTTTTTTGCTAATTTCATTCTTGGAATGAAATGTTTGTAAAGTTTAAAAATGAAAGGCGTCAAACAGAACGTTTTTTCACGTTGAAAGAAGCTATGTAACTAAGTCTTGATGATGATGATAGCATTGAGGTTGACATACTTGTCATTCTTCCGCCCGGCGCATCATAACACGTGACTGATGAATAAGCAAATGAAGAAGAAATGTTATTCTTTGTAATATATCCGGGAACGTAGAAGTTGATTATACTAATGATGGGATGGGATTAGACTGAGTCGGTTCTTTGGGTGAAGAAATTTAGGTCGCAAATACGGTCAGTTCAATGCCGCGGCAACCAAAACGCTAAAAACGATTGAAATGCACTTGGACCAAAAAGAGTCATTTGAATAGCCACTTTTAAAACAGTCTATATATAACGAGTTTGAAACACCACAATGGTGCTTTGCTTGAAAACCCCCATATAGGCTGTTTAGGTTGTTTTATACCGATTAAATGAATTCATGCACGGTTGAAAAAACAAAACGATAGGAAAGATTCAGCAACTGGCCATGGTCACGAACTGGAAAAGGTGAAAACAGTAGGTCGCATAAAGCTGGAAAATTGTGGCAAAACACTGTACATGTGGGCCAAGTGTGGCAAACGACTTCATCGGAATTGTTTTGGTGCTTTCCGCACACTCCGGTTCTGAAACGACTATCATGAACTGCTTGACTGATATATTGAATGTTAAATTTTTGGATTTTATTGAACTGTGTTACTAATAAAGTCAGAAATGTGTTTTTAGCTTTTCTGTTTATAGCCTAAAATTTATATTATAATTGTTTGCGTTGAGAAAAAAAAGAAATTGACTTTTAAACATTTTGTCGTTTTCAGTAGTCTATACGACCACCGTTCGAAAAACGAGCATAGAGAATTTTCAAAGTTTTCTTTCAAATAAAAAATAATTAAAAATAAATCTGTTAAAACATAAGCAAGTAACTTAGAAATAACAAAAAAAAATAATAGAAATCTAATTAATAAAGTTTTGGACCTAAACGGGTTAATAAGTTCCTAATCCGATTCAAGGCGGATCGAAATTAAAAGATTTAAAACCTTTAGCTTTTTTGTGTGCTATACAAAACGATTCTCTCCTTTCACAGATCCTAGCAAGAGAAGTGGGCCAAGGATGGCTTGCATACGAAAGTTTCATTGTTTGTTTGCTTGTAAGTATTTGAGCGTATGAGTGTGTGTGTTTTCGTGTGTGCCTGTGTGCATGCATGCGTGCGTGTGTGTGTGTGTGTATGTGTGTGCGCATGCCTGCGTGTGGGAATAGATCCAAGCACATATGAATCTCACATGGGGTGGGGAAGGAAATATTAGCTGAGAATGAGAGAAGAAAAGAAAAGTGTTTGTATGTATGTGTGTACGTGTGCGTGAGTGAGTGTGTTTGCATAAGAATGAAAGAGAGATAAGGAGACTGCAAGAGAGAGGGAGAGAGAGGGAGAGGGAGAGAGAAAGAGAGAGAGAGAGAATGAATGAATGAATGAATGAGTGTGTGTGAGTGTGTGAGTGAGTGAGTGAGTGAGTGAGTGAGTGAGTGAGTGAGCGAGTGAGTGAGTGAGTGAGTGAGTGAGTGAGTGTGAGTGAGTGAGTGAGTGAGTGAGTGAGTGAGTGAGTGAGTGAGTGAGTGAGTGAGTGAGTGAGTGAGTGAGTGAGTGAGTGAGTGAGTGAGTGAGTGAGTGAGTGAGTGAGTGAGTGAGTGAGTGAGTGAGTGAGTGAGTGAGTGTGAGTGAACGAACGAACGAACGAATGAATGAATGAAAATGAAAAAGTGAAAAAATAGAAGAAAAAAGAGATAGGGACAGACAGACAGAGAAAAATAGTTAAGTTTTGTTTTAAAACATCCCATAAGCTTTGCAGACGTAAAGAAAAGCAAAGTTCAAAACAAAATGGACACTGCAATCGTGCAATATCAAAAAAACAAAATCGATTTTAAATATAAAATCAAATATAGAAACAAATTAACAGTTGAGTTGATGTAATAGATTTGTAATTGATACGGGTGATAATACAGTCAATTTGATAACGTCTGACATTGTAATAAAATTGAATTATTTACTTAAATGTCTTTGAAAACGAAAATGCCAAACATTTGAATGGATCAGTAAATTGACACTCTACATGTGTAAATAAACAGTCTACATATGTAAATAATTAGTCTACAGTGTCTACACATGTACACAGACACTCCACACATTATGTAAAATTATGTTTTACATAGGTGAAAAAGTATATTGAAAAGTATAGGTCTCATATAAAGATATTGCTATGTTACTGTTTACCTCACCATTCACCGGCTTTTACATAAACTTGAGCTTAAAATACAGAATAAAGTACTAACCTGCAGATTTGAGAATAACCATCAAATAGGCAAAACAGATTATCTTCATTTTGTTGAGATTCAGTCTTTAATTAATAATATTAAAATTAATTTTCTAATTTTCTTCCTGTCGACCTATCGGTTTGTTTGTCAAAACGCGTTCACTTTTGATCAGTTCTGAAAACGAAAATGAAAGCACTTTTTCATTATCATGGAAATTTAGTCGACAGGACTGCCTACTTGAAACGAAACTTCGTTGTTGTTGTTATAAGTATAATTACCAATTACAAGCTGCATCCGACAGCCATATAGCAGTTTGCTGTATGCAATTATTTTCCAGCCCTATCATCTGAATCTCTGATGTCTGATGTCTACTTCTGTCTATGATGCAATATTGGCATTGTAGACTTGAAATTGTATACTATAGTATAGTGTCTAACTGAAATACTTAAATGTTAACTGAGCGTTTTAAAGTATCGTTCGTTTGTTGATGTGTGCATGGAATGTATGTAATTTTATAAGATAATATTATGTACACATAAGATCATACGAACGTATGGAAAAAATCTATAGTCCAACAAAAGTAGTTGTAATTTTTATGATTGTTCTTATCCTAATAAACAAAATATTATTGTTATTTATTTATTTATTTATTTAAGAAATATTTATCGTAGGAGTAGGTCCTGAGAAATTGGTGCCAATAAAAGGCCAATACTATTTTTAAGTAAGCTTAGCTGAAAGTTTCAACCAGCAACTTTCCCATCCCCCATAAGAAAAATTGAATAGCGAATAACTAACAAAATACTTTTGTTATTTATTTATATAAAAATATTTATCGTGGGATTAGGTACTGAGAAATTGGTGCCGATAAAAGGCCAATACTATTACACCCTTTTACTTAACTTGACTTCTCTGTCTGTCTGTCGTCAAATTTTGCAATCGATTTTAAACTAACTTCCTGATGAGCTAGAGACTTCAAAATTTAAACATACTTCCGAACTAATTAATAATGCATTCTATCAAATTTTCGGATCGATTGGACAAAATTTAATTAAATAATTATTTGTGATATTTTCGTCGAACTATTTATTGTCTATGCTAATATGTTCGTTGTTTATGTAACAGGATGTGGCCTACACAATCGATTATATAAAAGTGTTTTTAAAAAAAACTTTGTTTTTTGATTCACTTGTTTTAATCTTAACTAAATTTTCAACCAGCAACCTTCCCCTCCCCGATTAGCGATATTTTATAGCGAACAATTATAGAGTTAACATTTCACTTTAGATGAAAAGTATTTAATATATAATGTAATAATTATAATAAAATAAAATACAATTTAATTTAATTGTACGCACATTATCCTTTCTGAAGCCTCTCTCTTCTTTATGTAAGATGTATATTCATATGATAGATAATGGATCCACCCAGCGTTGAGAAACTAACGAGTTAAAAGTAAAAACGACGACACACGATATATTATTGTTGTTGTTGGTCTACAAAAACAACAAAGCAATCAAACTTTATCTTTGTCGGCTGCTCTACAAGGACGAACATCAAAGATCTAGCTAGCTAGATCGTAACTCATGAGCTCTTGGAGGAGCGCTAAGAACATAGCTGCATATTTATAGGTGCTGACACATTATGTGCACACTCCCGCTTCTTTTGCATCACACATTGGTGTGCACGCCGCGCGCATATATATATATATATATATATATATATATATATATATATATATATATATATATATATATATATATATATATATATATATATATATATATATATATATATATATATATATATATATATATATATATATATATATATATATATATATATATATATATATATATATATATATATATATATATATATATATATATATGTGTTCACGCTTTTTCCTATTTATTCGATGAACAAAGGTTAGGCTCTAAGCCCTCAATCTCCCCTTTAGCTAGACCACTGACTGAAAAAAATGGAAAATTGCTTAAGATGAAAGCCGACTTTAGCTACATTAACTTCGTGATATCGCTCGCTCCCGCTCATGCATCCTCTTACATATATTTCAATTTGTTGTTAATTTGCTACCATTTGTACGGTAGGATGACAAATTTAAGATGATTAATGCACAATTTTTTACAAAAATGGAAATATCGTAGAATCAAAAAATGCTACGATGGATGCTAAACGTGAAACCTCTAAGTGTCAACACAACACACCGATCTAACGAATCTGAACCCCCTTTCCCCTCCTCTCTGTCCACTTATTAGCACCATCGACAATAGCTGTATTTTATGTTTTTCCAATTTTTAATGCACAAAAAAATGAAACTACTTATTATTAAACAAAAACTGTGAACAAGCCTTAATAATTTCCCAGCTAACTAGACTAAGACTACATAATACTAGAGAGCATAGAGGCTCAGTCGTTGACCGCACACGAACAAGGCACAAACAGCTGCACTGCCAACAAAGGAGCCTCGTCAGTCCGTCTACCTAGCCAGCCAGCCTGCATTGCATATCACCTACCTGCTTGATAAATGTCCATGCAAACAGCAAGAAACCGTCTTTTCAAATGAGCGCGAAAACTATATTTGTCTGTGTGCTTGCTCGCGTCATAGAGAATCTCAGTGGATGATAGCTTGCCGATTAATAATGTGTGTGTGTCTGTCTTGTAGCGCAAAGGTTATTCAAATTCAACGATTGCGCTTCGCAACATAGTTGCAGTAGCTAACTATAATCATCTTGAAAATATGAGTTATATACATCTTCAGATTTATACAGATATAATGGCTACTCGCTTGTTTAATAGATTGATTATTTATTATCGACATTACAATATTAATTTAAAAAATATAAGAACAAAACAAACAGTATGACAGAGCAAACAACCAACTCCATAGAGCGAACAAGCAACTGCCACGATAAAACGATAGAGGGCGACCACCCCATCCTCGTAAATCAAATGTGAAAGGTCATCCAAGGTCAAAATTCTTTCATCAGAACAGTTTTTCCTTCAGTCATTCAATTAGAAAAAAAAGTTGATAGTCTTTGGCTCTTTGAGTGTTTTTGGAAATTATAAAACTGAAATATCATAAGTTAATTATATGTGTTTCCCGTCGCAGATTATAATTTGGTCTCAGTTAAACCCTTTCCACTCTCCCTTCTATCCAAGTATGGAACTGGCTCCCTTAAGTTAAGTCGAGGTGGAGACGGAGTTAGTTGGAAGGAAGGAACCTCTTTTGCCTTTTAGTTTTGGAAAATTAGTTAGTTACATCTGAAGAAAAGTCTTGTACAGGCTTTCATTTTAGGGTACTCTGGAACGGACCGGGTAGAGGTTATTATGTTAAGTATAAGGGATTTAGATATAATAAATAAAGCCTGTAAAAACGGATCCGGTTGGGAATTTATGCCCCCTATGAAACAGGCTGGACCACAAGCAACCGGTCCATGCAAAAATGTTCAATATAAAAAAACAAAACAAGATTTGCTGCCACCGTTTCAGATACTTTTATTACGTTTGTGGGCTTTCCAAGGCAAATTCAATGCTTCAGATGAGTTAGATCCAAAGAGAATTAAAAAAAGACTAAACAAAAAATTATTCAAGTAATAAATTTTAAACTATTATATTTGGCAGTTTATAATATTGCACTCAAATTTCAGCAATATTGTTTCTAATTTAACTTTAATTAAGGACACACCTAATCATCTTCAAATGAGCAGAGATTTAAATATTTCTTAAGAATTTTCTTACTCTTCTAATACATATTATGATGTATAAATGCTCAACAAACCAACTCAATTTTAAATTAAATAAGAATTTTAAATTAACTAACAATTTTAGATTAAGTAACACTTTTAAAATGAATAACACCTTTTGAAAAAAAACCATTATTATCCAATTTTTTTAGCGTCACCAAAAAACAAATTTATTTTTAGCTTCACCAAAAGTCAATTACCACTAGGTCGTAACAATTCCTCGTCATCACCATAACTACTGTTTTACTATATTATTATTATCAGTCCTTTTATATAATAATAATTATTTATTTATTTATATCACGATAATAATTTTAAAATTCAAAAAAACATCCTTATGCTGTTTTGTCTTCTCTTCAACTCATTTTGCTGCTTCTGGACTGGACAACTGATCACAACTTACAAGCTGAATATCTTGAGGGACCTGTCCATACTGACGGATGCCAGGAACGAAGCATTGTGGCCGAAGCACACCCCGGTGGCCAGGGACGTGTGATCATTGAAGACGGAAAGCTCCGACCACTGCTTGGATAAGTAGACCCTGGATGAATAATAATAAAAATATTCTAATTATTAATAATAATAATGTGATTAATAACAATGATAATTAATAATAATAATAATGTGATTAATAACAATGATAATTATTATTAATAATAATGTGAATAATAACATTAATAATAATCAATGAATAATTCTACAAGTTATATATATATATATATATATATATATATATATATATATATATATATATATATATATATATAATGTGCTAAGCAGAGGCATGCCCAGCTTCTGACATCATTCCATCACAACTGTTAATCATAACTACTACCTGTACCAACACCACCACCAACAAATGTCATAATACCACTTCTTACCTGACATCTGTACCACCGACGGCAAGGTAGGTACCGCTCTGATCGAAGCACAGAGATTTCACTTCGTAACCATCGTCCAAAGGAATGCTCTTGAAATTCTTCAGCTTCCTCAAATCCCAGAGCCTCACGACAGCGTCGTCCGCGGCCGTGGCCAGGTAGTATCCGTTCTCCGAGAATGCCAGACTGGTCACAGGACCTTGATGTCCGGCACAGCTAGCCACCTGAGTGTGTTCTTTCAAGTCCCAAATGTTGATCTTCGAGTCAGCTGTGCCGGTCGCGAATATCAAACCGTCGGGATGGAACTTGGCACATGTCAAATCTGGAAGAGAAATACAACATTTTTAATCGTAAACAAACTGATTAAAAATCTTTTGAGTGTTTGAGCTAATCGATTAACATAATCGAGACGTCACCAGCGTAACTCCATTAAGCAAGGAGTTCACTCGCATTGCTAAAGGGGTAGGCGCCTATAAGTGGCTGCCTTTGCAAGGATCCTTTCTTGCCTTGGAGCAAAGACTTGTCTTCGAAAAGGCGTGTGCTAAATTTCAGTAAAAAAAATAAAAAAACATACGAAGAAAAAAAATAACAAGAAACATTTCCAAACCTTGGCCGGACGTAGGATCCTGAATTAGAACCTTTCCGACACGAATGTCGGAGAAAGCCCAATGTCCGTTAGTGGAACAGCTGAGAATGTAATCCCCGACGGCATGAAGACTGAGCCCTGTAATCGGTCCCTCGTGAGGCCTGAGAACGTGGGCACACGGTGCAGACCTTTCCAAGCCCCATACGCGAATGGTCTGATCCTGAGAGCCGGTGAAAACCAACTCTTCACTCGGGTGATAAATGACACTCGTAACCTTTTTGGTGTGACCTTGGAGGGTGGCCACGACCGACTGGGTGTCCCGATTGAAGACCGTGGCATTCTTGTCGGCACCGCCGGTCACGATTTTGGAGGTGTCCTTGAGACAGATGTCAAGTGCCAAGATACCAGGGATGCTGGCACTGTGAAGTCCAACGTGTGAGGACGTCTGGTGGTATGCCTGAATCTCTTCACTGGTGGCCAGTCCCTCGGGTACCGTCTTGCCTCGCTTCTTACGCTCAGCCGTCAGAATGGTAGCGTTGTCTTGAAGCTGAAATTTGAAGGAAAAAAACAATTAATATAAATCATAATAAATAAATTCTTAAAAAAGTCCTGAACAAAACAAAAACATAAAATATTTCTAAACACACGTACGAGCAGATACGATAAAAATTAAGCAATCATCGTCGTCTATTTAAAACCAACCTTCTTTATTATTTCCTCCGTCATCTCTGCCACGACACCCGGTTCGACTTCCATCTGTTCAGCCTGCGGGTGGGCAGCAACCGGATGACCTCCGACGACAGCAGACGGACCGGCCGCCACTCCCGGCGCCGTCTGGGGTTTGAGAGTGGCCAGGGCTTCTCTGGCAGCCGTAACCTCTTTCTGGAGACGACTGATGACACGACACGCGGCGTCTTGCAGGTAGAGCGCGTGGCTCAACTCCTGTCTCGTAGTCTGGTGCTGTTTTTTCTCAGTGAAGTAGGCCAACATCACTGCATCCTGATATTTGCATATATTTTGAATTAAAGAATAAAATTAAAATAAAAAGAAATATATCGAAAAACAACAACAAAAACGCTGAACGGTGTTCATCTAAAACTGCAATTTTGAGTATAATACGACAAAACGAAGCAAAAAAAAATGTACCCATTCGTCCATCAACAGTTTGCACAGCGCAGGAATGCTTGTAGCAGCAGCAGGTCTGGGCTTGCTGGTGGGCAAAGCTGAAAATAAAAATTGTTAATTTAATTAATTAAGTTAAACTTTTTTTTATTTAATAAACATAAATAATGCGTGAAGCAAGATAAGAATCCATTCAATTTAAAGTAAGGTTTCACTATAACTTGAAAAAATAATAAAATATCGAACCACAGTCAAGAATTAAAGAAACGACTAATCAAAATAACGTGGTAGACTGACTCTGCCATTACGTGTTGTAAAGTTTATAACTTCAATTTAAATACAGAAATTCAGATACATGATTTCAAAATAAATTAGTCATCATAAATATTAATAATGACAGCAAGGAAAAATGCAAACTTTTTATGTCAATCAGCTGCTCCGCTGTCAACGGTTGTCCGGTAACAGGATCCGTTCCGTCCTGGGCTAAATGTTTCTCCACCAGGCGCCTCTCGTAGACGTGGCCGTAAGGAGAAATGACCGGGTGTTCAGGAACCTCATTGCAAACTGGAAACAAAAATTGATGATAAAATACAATGCAGAAATCTTATGTATTTATTCATCATATTTATATATATATAAGTATAATGATCTTCTTTCTGGTATGGCATCCCGATTCTATTTACGATAAGAAACAGCATACAGTATAATCCTGCTATAGTGCACTTCAATGGACCCAAGAAATGGGTACGTTATATCCAGGGTTTTTAAAAATGCAAAAGTCCTTGTGTTATATCAAAGGAGCTTAGGGCACTTTTGTTTGGCAAGGCAGATTAGTAATTTTGGAAAACCATACAATTTATTTTAAAGTTTGATATATCTTTATATAATAAAATTTATTTAAAGACAGACAAATTTATTATTCAAGTTCATTATTTTTATTTATTTTTTTAAAAAAGCAATTAAGCTAATTGCCTTCAGTATTTACTTTTTGGCACAAGCCTAATGCAAAAAACCCAAACTCTCCAAGTTGACTAGTTTTCAAGTTTATTTTCCTAAATAGCCAGCTTCCAGCTAAAGTATATTATTGGCAAGTTTTCCAAAAATGCACTAAAAACTTTTAGGATGAATTAAAATAAGAGCTCGCACTTTCCTCTATTTCAAACATGTGCTGGCTAATTGATACAAGAAAGCGTTGATAATTTATTATCGGAATTGGGACTCCAGATAACTTTAGTAGCATTTTTTTTATTCCCACTTTTGCAATAAGCATTTACTATGCCAGTCATGTTTTGTAAATGAGTTAAATTTTGTAAATCTGTTATATAAATAGGAAATATAGTAATTGGGACCAATATTTAGTATGTTATAGCCAAATGTACATTATATCTAAATAATGGTAAAGGTTCCCATTAGATGCAACCCCTTTTCTGCTTAGGAAAGAACGAAAAGCATGAAATGTGGCGAAAATTGCATAAGAAAACAAAAATTTAACCAGGATTAGCAAAAAAAGTTTGTCATAAATTTAGAGACCCTTTGAAGAACTATTTACTTTGCAGATGTGACAAGGTATGCTAAGGATACAAATGAATTGAAATAAAGAACTAAGAAAAAGTTTTTATTGTAAATTTATTTTAATTAAAAAATTCAAAATTATACAAATATTAATATTAACGTCTAGCCCAGCGCAAATTTTTACTCACCGCTTGGTAGCTCAGAGCGGTTAACATAAAATGTTCATCAACTTAGCAAATATTGTAATAAAATTTTATTGTTTTAAATACAAAACTTTTAAAACAAAATTAATTTTCATTCGCTTCCTTTTAATGAAAAGTTTTTACCATGGAAACACGATACGCGAATCCTGAGATTGTATTACTCTGCCGATTCTAAAAATAGGCTGCTGGACTGAGTGTGTTCTTGAACCTTTAGCCAAATAAGTTATAGCCAGGATAATTTAACATGAGGGAGACGGGGCAAATGCATGAGAGCAAAGTTTCAGTATGTTATATCCAGATCCAGGGTACATTATTGCGGAATTATACTGTAATTATTAAGGTGGAATAAATGATAAAAATTCAAACTTTTCCTTAATCATATTACCTTACCCTCCTTCGGGGAGATGTGAATATTTACCACGCAGATTAATTAATTATTCCGGAATATTCGACTTCCGTATTAAATACAGAAAATAAGTCAGGACGCTAAGCAAGATTAAAATAGCATACTCGAGAATCAAAAAAAACTATTCAATTAGCTTTATTATGAACACCCTATCAAATAATTAATATTAATAAGCCGATGCGTGCGTAGAGCCATGATGGAATCCAGCTTGCTGCCACCACTATCCGAAAAATCCGAAAAAAAATTTATAAAAAGATTAAAAATTTTCTTTCAATAAAGAAAAACTTACTAGAACAAATCAGTGACATCTTGCCCCAAGATTATTATTTGTCGCCTTAATTAAGATAAGATGTACACGAAGAAACAATAATCGCTAATAACGTTCGCTACCATAGACATTTCAGTAATTTTCAATTTAAGAATTTATTTGCTATTATATTTTAATAGATACAAAATTGAGTAAAATTAATTACAATTTTTATTTGACAAATAATAAAAAATGTAAATGCAAAATCTGTTCTTTGCGTCGCCGTCGTCTGAAATCAACTGCACCGGAGGTTTTGGCACATTCGTTATTTTTGCGATATTTTGCAAGAGTTTCCGCTTAAAACTTAATTTTGATATTTCCCAGTCTGTGTTTGTAGATTGCATTTAACTATAATTCTGCTGTAAGTGAGCCGGCATGTTTTTTGGAAATCGTTGTTAATTTGGGGAGCTAGCAAAATCAATCCACACATTTAAAAGCGTTTTTACTGAAGCTTAAAATGGGATTCCAATCGTTATGAACTTTTGTAGTGCAAATCACTTTTTTTAAGCTCAGAGACGATTTAAGAGCATCTATTAAAATTTCTCCTTCTTGGTCCAAGTCAAGTTACACTGGCTTACTCTTGATTCAGTCTTGAATGTCTTGATTCTTAAATTACAGAATAGTTTTTAAAATATGCTTATAGTTTTTTAAAACCACTAATTCTCTGCACCGAAACGATCTGACTTGATCTCTTTCTCCTCTAGTCCACAGCTATTTTTGTTCTAAAAGCCCTTTTTGTCGTTTATATTTTTTCTTCTTTTACAACTTTGGTGTCAATAGCTGCTTTCCGAGGGATGGAAAGACACATTTTTAATGTTGAGCTTCAGCAAAAACCATTAAAGACATTTTTACAATCGATCCATATTATCGTTTCAATTCCAGAAATTGACTTTTTCAAGTTATTTCTAATTGTTTTTTTTTAAAAAAGAGATCTTTAAGCATGTCTGGAGATGCCAGTAAACAACCTCCAGTTACGTCCAACAGCAACCCTCCTGACAATCCCATCGTGGTTCTACTGCGAGGACTCGACGAGACGGCCATCGATCAGTCGTCTTTGAGTCAATTCGTTCAGTTCATGTCGTCCGATCAGTCTGAACCGCTGCACCACAATATTCCCATGAATTCTCTCACTTTCTTCATGAAGAGGTTTAATTATTTAGTCAATAAATGAAAAAGGTTCAGTTATTTAGTCTTTAATGAAAAAGGTTTAATTATTTAGTTTTTAATGAAAATGTTTAATTAATTAGTTTTTAATGAAAATGTTTAATTATTTAGTTTTTAATGAAAAAGGTTCACTTATTTAGTCTTTAGTGAAAAATATTCACTTATTCAGTCTTTAGAAGTGCCATGCTAAAGTAGTAACTTTATTTTTTTATTTTTTATTTGTGTACATATAGTATATCCTTCAGAAGCTCTACTAACTTAACTTTTCTATTAACCTAACATTAGATTAAAGGTAAGCTGTTAATTAAGCCATTAATTTATCTGCATTAAATTATTTACTTTACAACACGTGATCAGTGACTTAATCAGAAGAAGTTAAATAAATTAAAAAAAAAAGTTTAACTTTAAAGACTAAGATTTTATAAGACAGGAACGAAACTCAAACCACTGTCGGGAAACTCACAGAGTGTTTTTACGATTTAAAGTCGTAAAGTTATTTAATTTATCTGTGTGTGTGTGTGGATATAGTAATCATCAATTCGTGTTTAAATGTCAATCAAATCAAATCAAATTTATTTAACGTCATAATGTAATAATCATCTTTCAGATACGTAGAATTCCAGATTTTTCTGAACAAGAACCTGTCTTACAACAACGAACAACTGGAAGAACGGGTCAAAGCGCTTGCTCGAGACGACGACTACAGGAGAGATATTTTTCTCAAAAGTTTGAGTCGGATGGCTTTCTACAATCTCGTCTACGGACAAGACATCAAGTGGAAGCATCTTAAGGTTTGGTTATAAGCTACTATGACGATGTTTGATGGATAGATATAGACGTACTGTCGAACCCGATTATCTCGACCCCGGTTAAGTCGCCAGCCCTAGTGGAAGTGGAAGCATCTTAAGGTTTGGTTATAAGCTACTATGATGATGGATGGATGGATGGATGGATATAGACGTACTGTCGAACCCGATTATCTCGAACCTGGTTAAGTCGCCAGCCCTAGTGGAAGTGGAAGCATCTTAAGGTTTGGTTATAAGCTACTATGATGATGGATGGATGGATGGATATAGACGTACTGTCGAACCCGATTATCTCGAACCTGGTTAAGTCGCCAGCCCTTCTTTTTATGTTGACCTTTTCGAAGTGGAACTGCCAAATTCACGTTTACATATTTCCACCACGGTTATCCCGATACTTGGTCGTTTCGATGTCTTTTTTTGCAAACCCCTAGACCGGGTTCAACTGTATCTTTATTTTTGGCGTTGCGACAATAAAACCACTTTTAGGCAATTAATTAATTAATTTTCTAATAACAGCTGGAATTCTACTTGGAAACATCTCCGATGTTTTCCGAGTTCGACTGGTCCGAGAAGTACAACCCGATTAGCGTACTGAAACAGAAGGAGGGTACTCAGGGACAGTACTGGATCTTCAAGGAAAGATTTGTACAAGAATATTTGGCAGCATGTTGCCAGGTGCAGAAATTCAAAGGTTAGTGTATTAAAAAAAAAACAAAAAAACTTCATCTCGTCATCCAATCTAACTGAAATTTATTGATTTTATTTGTCGTCAAGGGCTTTACTACGTTCTATTGAATTTTCAGCTCGATTGGACAAAATTTAACTTAAATGTAAAATAAATTTAATTGAAATTTAAAAAAAAATACAAATTTTCTGTAAAAAAAAGGAACCATTAGTTTTTAGTTAATTCAAGAAAGCGATATTTAATTTCTCAATTTAAAAATTTATAGTAAAAACTTTTTTTTCCATATTGATTTGAAAGTTTCTTATACTTTCAATCTTCATGTATTTCACATACTCAAGTATTTAGAAGACTGTGGTCAGTCAATGTTTTTCTATTTTATTTCTCACCCTCCAGATTCATACCTCAGAAAAAGAAGGTCGAGATTCATCGGAAAAAAGCTGCGCCAAAGCATGAAACTGATGCCGGCGACATCCGACGTGTGGATGATGACGCTGGGACTCGCTTCCGTGAATCCGAGTCTGAACGACTTGATCGAAGAGATTTTCAAAGAATTTTTCGGCCTGCTCCAGTCGACGATGAAGACCTACGTCTGTAACGTCATGGTAGAGAATAAAAAAGAGAAAGGCCTTAAAGACGTCAAGCTTGGAGTTCTTGACAGAGAGAAGGTTGGTGACAATTTGATGAGGTTGTCTCTTTTTGTTCTTTCTTGCATGAGGTTATGTTTATAAGTAGAATGCATTTCTTGTTATATGACTGTTTTCGGTGCGAGCTGGTGGTGGTATAGCGGTAGGGCATTTGCCTGTAGACCTGAGTCAGCGGTTCGAATCTCTCCGGCATCACCAACTTCTCAAAGGGGTGTTGGTAGGTGCTTATAAATGGCTGTTTCAGGGTTGTTCTGTGAAGTGGACCCATGAGTGACTAAAAGTTAGATAAGTGATTCCTGACCTTGAAGTCTTAGAACTAGTTAAGCCAAGTTAAACAAGGTCAAACTGTTAAGCAGATTCTATATGTTTTTTATAATTAAAAAAAAATTATTAGTTTAAAATAATGAAAATAGTTTTTTTTTTTTAAATCAGGCCAGGCTAAACGTGGAAAGTCGATTGGCCAGATTTTTCGTAGAGGCGGTTTTCGAAACTGAAAATGCTGGCCGTTTTACTAAAAATCTGGAGAGGTAGTTGTTGTTGATGGTAATTTTTGTTGTCGCTAATGGTAATTTGTGTCATGTTTTCTAAAACACATTATATTTTGACGTTTTATCGATGACATTTTTTATCTTTATTTTATTTTTTAATCGATTAAGAAAAACTACTTTGTTTTAGTAAAAAAGTGATGCTAACTCGACTTACGTGATTCCTTCGAACAGATTTCTTACCAACGACACGGTCGATTACTCCAACGTCGTCGTGTCAAAGAATCGCGCCCCGTACGCCGTGCTGGCCCTTAGCTACTTTCTCTCGACCAATCCAAAAGTCTACGGGCTTCACCTGGCTGGTCTGAGGATCGATGAAGTGAACGTGAAAACTCTGACTGATTCTTTCAGTTCTAAAAATACTTTACAGGTGTGTATACGAATACCTGGATACAACTGTGATGATGATGATACCTTGTTGTAATGATTGATGTTTAAAAAAAAAACATAATTGACAGTGCACCCGGTGCAGGTTTTAAAGTTCTTTCGTTTTTTCGTGCGTGCAAAGGAAGAAAATAAAAATGTTAACCTAATTGCAAAAAGTTAATTTAAGTCTTAAATCTCAGTTATGACGAAACTGAAAATTTGATTTCACAGTTTATTTTTTCTTCTCACAGGTTCTCGACCTCAGCTGCAACAGTCTCGGACGGAAAGGCCTGGAAAGGATGTTCAGCTTCTTCGTCAAAGCGTCGGAACTGACTCATCTCGACATCAGCAACTGCGTCGTCGGAGACAGAGGGCTCGCCCTGTTCGCTCAGGCTTTCATCTGCATGCCTCTTGTTTATTTGAACATTTCCAGCAATGGAATAGGTTTATTTATAAACATTAATTTTTTTTTTGTCATTGGTGGCTAAGCGGTAAAGCGTTCGCCTGTCGGCTTATAGGTCGGCGGTTCGAATCTCACCGGCGTTACCATCGTTGCTTTCTTAAGCAAGGAGTTTACACGCATTGCTCAGGTTGACTGTCTCGCGGGGTTAACTAACTCCTTTCACTAACCTTGAAAAAAAAATCTCGTACGAATACTGCAATTGGCTTGATTGTTTCGTTCGGTTTCGTGGCGATGAACTGTAAAAACTCATCAAAATCCACATCTTCGACTCTCCCATCGTAGTTTCATCCATGTTACAGGTAAGGCAGGTGCAGAAGTGCTTTCAAAGAACCTGTGTTACGTCCCCTCCTTGGAATGGCTCGACCTTTCCAGCAACGACCTCGGATCGGGTGCCCTGGTTCTGACCGAAGCCATGAGTCGACTCCCCTGCCTGCGCTTCCTCGACCTGGGCAGCAATCGCATCGGGGACGAAGGTGCGGCAGCCGTGGCACGCCTCGTGGGCGACCTGTCCAGACTGGAAAGGATAAGCATGGCTCACAACTTGATATCTTATCCAGGCTCGAGAGAGCTGGCGGAGTCCGTCGTCAGGAGCAAGTCGATCAGGAGTCTTGACCTTCGATTCAACAAGATCCCTTCTTCTGGTTCGTACTTTAAACGGGTCATTAATTAATTAATTAATAAAATAAATAATTTATTAATGCTGTAATTCTGTTGAAAATTAGTTTTGATTAGTAGACGTGTCGTTAAATGACAGTTGCATTGTATTAATTTAAATATTTAACAACTGTTATTAAGCGCCCATTTCTTTTCTGCTATGTATATGCATGCGGGTGCAATTCTGGGATCTACAGATCTCATTGAAAATCGTAGCTACTGTGAATTAGGATATTGAATTTTCTTAGCTGTCTACTAGAGGAAAGAGGAGGGAGGGGGGGGTAAGTAGGTAGTCATATGCATGTGTGGTTGTGTGCATGAGGAATCACATCTTTACATTCAAATTACATTTTCCATCATCCTTACTGTCAGGTGTGGTAAGACTGAAGAAGGCAGCTCAGTCTCATGGGAAACTTCAAGTGGCTACGTGGGAGCAGGACCCCGTACCACCACCTCCACCACCACCGTCCCTTCCGGCAGAGAAGAACAAAGACGAGGATGCGGACGTAAAGCTACTCGGGATGCTCAACTTCAAGCTTTCCATAGCCATATCTAAGGTTGAAAATATATTTCATGGTTTTCATGCAGACTAATTAGAGAATTTATTGGATAATATATGTGTATGTATGTATGTATGTGTGCGTGAGCAGCTGGTGCTCCATAATGCGATTGCTGGAATTAACTGTTATCGAATCACAAGGTGATTCTTGAAGTAAAAATACATAAGGTGATGCTCGTTCGTACAGCAGTAAGGCATTCGCCTGTAGATCTCAAAGTTGATGGTTCGAATCCCGCCGGCGTTTGCAAAGGGTGCGGGTAGGCGCCTACAAATGGCTGCCTCTGGTTGTTCTGTTAAGGGGTCCACGAGTGAGTAAAAGTCAGATAAGCGATTCATGGCTCGGGCCACATTGAACAGGTCAAGTCAAACTTTAGTGAAATGCTGTCACAGATTGTAAGCATTTGCATCCTACCTAGTCCATCTAGATTTCATTGAAAAATATTGAAAACTTCTAAAATGTTTAAGATGAAATTTAGGTTTTTTTTTTTACATCCGTTGAAAATAGGTGGCTGGTGGTGAATTGAGAGCGCGAGTCAACGATGACATCATAAAGCCTGCCGTCGTTCCGCCAAGTCCTGGAAACGTTCCGACAGCTGCCGATACGTGCACTTCACCTGCTGCTGCAGCAGCAACTTCTGCTGGCTTCGAAGCCGAATGCGAACCCACTCTGATGATCGTTAGATCGGTGTTTTAAAAATTTCACCTAGCAGGGAAGCTAATTTATGTACCGATTAAAATTAGGTAGAATAACTGCATCAAAACACATAAACGGTTTACTTTCAGCTGCAGTCGGATTTGAACCTTTACCCACCCTGGAGGCCGGTAGACCGTTTTTTCCTACGGCTAAATAAAAATTGATACAATATACAATGTATCGATGAAGTATTGTATGACACTCCTTTTTTTAAACTAATCCAGGACGATGTGGACATACCACAGGAAAATATTAGCGATGCTGGTGACCACAGCTCAACTGAGGCTCTCCTTGGTAAGATAAACCTCCTGGCTGGGGGTACAATGGATTATACCGCGGTCACACCTCAATCTTTCCACCCACCCACAGCCGCCCCACGCTTTAGAAAGACAGGGGTTGAAAAAAAGCTGCCGCAAGGTGATTCCTCATTGAATCCTTTTGATGGTGAAAGTCAGGTTGGTGCATCCTCTCAAAGTCCCTGTGGGGTGCAGGTGAATCCCCCTGATTTAGTCGAAGGTCTCGGGGATTGCCCTGCAAATGCGACCGAAGTCGACGACGAGGAAAAAGACGTTTCGTACGAAGAAAGAGAAAAAGAAGACATCTTGAAACATGCAAAAGTCAAGAATCGGAGCATGGGCTACAGGAGGTCGTGGCACGGTTTCCGCGTCCCCCCTCACCCCCTGGTCCTGGATCACTTTTTGAATTACTGCAATATTTAAAGGCGGTATATGATTTGAACATGGAAAACAAAACTGTTTAAAAATTCAAACTTATTGTTTTTATTTCTGTTAAACAAAGCGAAATTGTTCGTATTTAAATGGGTCTTTTTTTAGTCACTCTCTCTCATGGTTCATTTCTTTGAAAAAGTGACTTGCATAGCATGGGTGGTGGTTATCTTGAACCCGTTGAGGGCTTCCTTGGCGGCCGTCGCGTGGGCGTCGGTGTCGTATTCGACGAACGCGATGTCAGATCGACCGGGTATCAGTCGGACTTCTTTGAAGCCAGGAAATCTGTGGAATTAAATTTGTTGTTGTTTTATAGGAAAGTTATATGAAAGAAAGGGTGAAATTAAAATGTAAAAACAGACAGACCGTTGATGTTGTTATAGTAACATAACAGCAAATATGATATGTCAATTAATAATAATAAGCAATATTTATGGAAGAAATAATTAACTGTTTTTTTTTAATTTTTTTATTTCTCTTTCACAACACCTTTTCCAAGACAAGTCTTGCTAGAAGGCGAGAAAGGGTACTTGCAGAGGCAGCCATTTATAGGTGCCTACCCTTTTAGCAATGCGAGTGAACTCCTTGCTTAAGGGAGTTACGCTGGTGACGCCGGCGAGGTTCGAACTGCCGACCTAACGATCGACAAGCGAACGCTCTACCGCTCTGCCACCAGCGCCTCAAATATAAACTTTAGATATTATTAACAAAATAGAGTAACATAACAAAAATAAATATGATATATCTAATAATAATAATAATACTAATAATAAAAAACTATATTTAATAAATAAATCACATGTACTCACTGAGTATAAATATAAATATAAACTTTAGATATTATTAACAGAATAGAGTAACATAACAAAAATAAATATGATATATCTATCAATAATAATAATAAACTATATTTAATAAATAAATCACATGTACTCACTGAGTGAAAAGCATGGAAAGCATCATGTCACTTGTTTCCTCTGGAAGATTTGTCAGGAAGAGAATGTTGTGGGTGCCTTCGTCAGATATGTCGTATGCCGATGTCGACTCCATTTGCTCTGAAAGGAGGAGTGGGAAGATGAATTAAAATATATTATAATAATTTATTCACAAACATATTATTATTATAAGTAGAAATAGTCCAACAAAAATGACGAATTTTTTAAATCTCATTATATATTATTTTTCTATTGCAGCGCTACCTCTTTTGATCTATAGAACTGACAGTGTACAATTGCGTATTAACTTTTATTACACGCCTGTGCGCACTAATTTTATCAACTGCTGATCACCTTGCTATGCAAAATTGCTAACCTACATAAATACAGACTTAGGAAATTATGTATGTTGAAAATCAATTGGTTATTGAATAGAATGTACAATGTCAAAATTAGATTGTTTTATATCTCTTGGTGGTTAAAATTAATTAGCACAATTTAAATCGTCATATATAGTTATTATTAATCTTTGTGTACCTTCAACATGGCCATTTGGTGGTGCACTCTGTGGCATGGAGGCTGCTATCGCGAGAGCTGCAGCTGATGGAGGCCTGTAGAAAAAAAGTTTTATTAATAAATTATAATCATATAAACAACAACATCAACAAATATTAAATGACTTCAATACATTAAAAAAAAAATTAATTAAAACATAATGAAAACTTTATAACAACTTTGAAAAAAAAAAAACAAAGACGAAAACACAATCGACTCACTTGGGCTTCTTCTTTTTCGGCTTCGTCGCTTCGACCTCTTCTTCGACTTTTTTCTTTTTAGTTTTTTCCACGTACGTTCCTTTCATCCTAGCAATAACTTCAGATTCCTTCTTAGAGTACTGTATTCTCTGTTTAAAAAAGCATGGTAAAAATAATTCGACATGAGTATATTACGAGTTGAGAATGTGTAGCAGACTGTGTGGACCGTGATTTAATACTAAAGCAATTCTAATTCAGTTCGAATAAAGTTTTATCAGTAAGAATGATTGAAACGTCCTGAAAATGTATTCGGTAATCACCCTATTGTAATAAAAAGCATAATAGATTACAATATTATATGCAAAAAAGTTATTGTAAACTTTGTCTTTATATAGAAAAAAAACAGAAAAATGGAAATCACCAAGATTTATAGAGTAGCAAAAAAAATTATTTGAAATAATAAAAATGTTAAAACAATTTAAAGTCTCCGACCATTGGCTTGTCGTAGAAGCTGTACCCATTCAGGGTCCTCATGGCAACGTTGGCACTGGAAATTTCCCTGAAAACGATAAATGCTTGTCCTCTCATCTTCATCGTCTTCAGCGCCACAATGTCCAGGATCTGCCCGAACTGAGAGAACAACTCAAAGAGCGATCTTTTGAGTTCTGTTTCATTTCATGAAATAAATTATTTTTAGTTCATAAATTAATTTAATTTTTATTAGAAACTTTGCTTTTACATTTTACTCTTTGAAATCAAAAGTAATAATGTCACTTTAATTTAAAGCAATTAGTCAATTAGTGAGTAGTTTTTTAACACTAATCAATCTTTGAAATTTTTAACTCAACAAATCTGGCCATATTTTATTGCACAAACAAATTTTCTTATAAAATCCATAGCTGCCCATCTGATTAACAAAAATTTTGGCTTAACAATATTTTCGCTATGTGACATAATAATAATTTTTAACCAGAATTTTATTAGTTCCAATCACGTTCGGACGAAAAAATTTAAATACTTACCCTCTTTTTTAATTTTATCGCTCAAGTTATTTATGTATATGGTACAGCTCGGCCTAATGTCCATTTTGAGCTGCTTTTGCTTAAAAAGCTAACGTTCGACGAAGCAAAAAAAGGCGCTGCCGTAGATAAACAAATATTAGCAAAGTTCTAATATCACTCAAACCAAAGAAAAAACATTTTTGATTGATAAAAAACACAGATATTAAATCTAGTGCATAATGATTTACTTATTAACAAAGTAATCAAAGTTATTATATTGTTAGATTTAAATAGCTTGAACTACAAAAAATTCAAGAGCATTCCATAAACTTAGGGAGAGGGAAGGTGACATGACACTGTGGCAAGTGGCGTTCGAGGCTTCAATCGATTGATTTGGGCTTGGCAAACATTATGTCACAGTAAACGTCTTTGATTTATAAACGAAAAATAATTTATTCGCATGGAAAAATTTATTTTATAGACTGAAAACCATAATAATTTTTAACGATTCAGCCAGAACTTTTCATCCTGTTGAAGAAATTATGTGACAATTTTTAATTTCAATGATTTTGCTTCATTTAGCTGCAAAATTTAATTTTGTTATTGTCATACAATTTGTAATTTCTATTAGATTACTTCTTTTTTTAAAATACAATTTTGAATTAATTAGTGATTTTTATGCCAACCTCAGCAGTTGAAAAAGTTATAATTTCTAAGCTTTATTTGCAACAAAATAAATTTTTTTCGTGGAGTGGAAGGAGTCCAAGCAATTTGACGCCATATTTAAGAGAAGAGAGTCTAGCAATTTGTGATAAAAAGTAGAGGGGCCATTTATTGATGACCCTCCTGACAAAAGTTGATGCAAAGAACTCCACCACAGTTTAACTCCCTATACTAGCATGTAGTAAGAAGCTAGCTTATGAGACTGTCCCACAAAAACATATACATACATACTTTTACATATACATAAAATCTATATAGGGGTGTGTATGCGTTTGTACTTATCCACTAATAAATCTATACATACACCACCGAATTGAAAGTTTCTTACTCAACCGGGACACAATTAACAATATATTTGCTACTTTAGTTACCAACAGTACCTAGAAAAATAGCCCATCCCTATTTTTTTAAAACTTTGAAATAATAAAATAACCAAGTTGAATAAATGTTATCACAAAGAAAAAGTCGTATAATTAACAAAACAAGAAAATTCATTTGACAGGTTATTTGAATGTTTCGGCCTGAAAGTGTGCCTCTCGACCTCCAAAAGACTCTTTGCAGCATCCTCCATGATCGATCCTTAAAAAAATAAAATAGAAATAAACCATCATTGATTTAAATATTTCCAGTCATTTTCTATTTAAAAGACATGCAACTTATTATTTTTAAGACTTTTAGAAAGTTATAAAAATTCAGCAATCAAGGTTATTAAGAATTCACTGATCCAGAAGCTATGCAACTTATCAAACTTACATTTATATGAAAATAAAACACTTAAAACAGACTTTTAAATGCATATGAAAATGAATAGTTCAAAAGTTGTCTGTGTAATCAAGTAAAATCCCAACCTGTGCATAAAATAATTTTATTTTTTGCTAAAAAATTAGCAGTTTTCGATGACTTTTCCAGACATTCTCTCGACAAAAACGGAGGATCGAGGATGACCAAATCGAAAACTTTTCTCGCGTCTTCCGGCAGGTTGAGCGGCTCGTTGTAGTCGTAAAAAAGAAAACTTTCACCAAACGCCGAAGAAAATCTTTTGTCATACTCGAGGCAAAGTCCATTCTTCGAATGTTCTGGACTTAGTTCACGAAGCTTTAAAAAAATGGAAGGACACGATATGCATGCTATCCTGTGAGAAATTATTTTAATTGACTTTTTTTTAAAATTTATCAACAGAATCTAAAATCAAATTATTAGGCATTGATTGTGTTTTAAAGCAGAAATCTAAAAATAAACATCCAACCAAATCAAATACTGTATAACTTTTCTAAACTAAACAAAACAAACCTTCCATTAGGACCTGCAGCGTTGATAGCTTCTTGTGCCAAAGCCTTTGACGTTACATCATCGTACCAGAACTGGCTGAGTTGCTGTTTTTGATTAAAAATTAAATCCAATTAACTATTTTTAAATTCCTTATATTAACATTAATGGCACTCTAGCTTGCATGAATGTTTGCAAATGTAGAAAGTAAAAATTAACAAACTTCCCATCATCCAATCAAGCTGAAACATAGTATATAGACTCCTCATCATGACAATCCATTCTATTAAATTTTATAAATTTTCTAGAAAAAATTAATTCTACATTTTTATTACAAAAATGGTTTATTTATGTCTCAGAAAAACAACGAATTAAACATAATTCTATAAATAATGACATTTGAAAATTAAAAAAATTATTCTAAAAGCCACTGAACCTGATATATAAAAGATTTGTAAAAAATCCTAGTTTTTACAGCTTGTTTGTTAATTAAATTGATTTCACTGCTTGGCCAATAAGTAAAAAAATACTGCACTACAATTATCAATTACTATAGCTTAGGCTTATAGCTAGTTCAATAAATTAGAAGGTATATTTTTCCAGTGCATTTTTATTGGTTTTTAGTAAAGTAATAAACAATCAATATCATGAAGTGGTTTTTCAATAAAACTTGATTTTTGAAAGTGAATTTGATCTTTTTTTAAATGACTGTCACGAAATTTATACTTTCAATTATTTTACATTTAAATATTAAAAACATTCGAGAAGCAAAAAAACACCCAATCTTCCTTTGGCATCTCCTCGGCCATTAATTTAGATCTCAATTCTTCTTCTCTGTAAAATTCTTGCAAAGCCGCAAAAGTTTCAGCAGAAAGGTACGGAACATCGTCATCTTCGATGTCGTTCTGGTTCATGATATTTTTTCCGTGTGGAACGATAATAAAGTGAAACGTTTAAATTATTATGTAAACAACATAGATATAAAAATAAAAACCTGAATCGCTAAAAATTTGATGTTATTTAGTTTCCTCGTTTTTTAACTTTGTTTTTAATTTCTTCTGTTTGATTTATAAATTGTATTATATAATTAATAATTAAAACGTTTTGAAAATGACTCTACCACAGCTGAAAAGTCAAAAAATTATACTTTTCTAAGGAGTGTAGTTTCAGTGAGTTTCAGTTACAATGAACACCAACTTTTGATTAGTGCAGTTGAGCTAATAATAATAACTTTATTAGCCTTGTCTGTATTATTAGACTAATTTCTCTTGCACATATTCTGATTTGTTTGTGTGGGTGCTCGCGTGCATATTGCTATCAGTAATGTTGTATGTGCGTTTATGTGTGTGGGTGTCCGCGTAGATAATGCTATAAATAAGCCCGTGCCTGCGATGATTACCAATTTTGGGGACAACGACCTTTTCCTGTAGCGGCTATTAAAGCACGGAACTGTCTTCCAATAAATATTCGTTTATCTTGCTCTGTTGACGCTTTAAAAAATCTCTTAAAACCCATCTATTTATTAGGTCATACAACTGAACAATCTCTTATTCATCCAAGCTTTTTGACGTTTTCTACAGCGCTCTTGTGAGGACTGTTTCATAGTACTGCGCTATATAAATCATCCATGTTGTTATTATTTTTATTATTAACTAGTAATAATTATAAAACGTGAACGGGTGATCAACAATCATTGTCCTCTGTTATCGTCAACATTCAACATTCATATTTAAAACTTTACTTTTCAATACTTGCATTAATAAAGCACAAATAATCTGGTTTCACAAAAGTTCGTATTTTGGCTAAAAAATAATGATTAAACAATTTTTCCTGATTTTCAAAAAATCAAAATGTGCTGCATATCTAAAAACACTTTTAGCTTCGATGACTCATTGCCATCTTTCTTTCGATTGATTGTTTAAGTTTAATTGCTGTAGAAAAATTTAAATTTAATTGGTTTTATGGTTTAGAGAAAGGAATATTTAACTATTGGGCTCATAGTGCAAAGTTTTATGAGTTAGTTGTACCAGTTTGTGCGAAGTTGTTTTTATAGTTTGTGCTAGGTAGTGAATTGGTTGTTCCAATTTGTGATTAGCCAGGTGTGATAATTGGTAGTGAATTTGTTGATCCAGTTTATGGTGGGCCAGCTGGTATTAAAGTTGTTGGCGTAGTTTGTGATGATCTAGCTGTGCTAGCTGGTAGTGAAGTTGTTGGTCCAGTTTGTGATGAGCCAGTTGTGATAGTTGGTACTGATGTTGTTGATCCAGTTGATAGCGAATTTGTTGGTGCAGTTTGTGATGAGCCAGCTGTGATAGTTGGTACTGATGTTGTTGATCCAGTTGATAGCGAATTTGTTGGTGCAGTTTGTGATGAGCCAGCTGTGATAGTTTGTGATGTTTTGGTTGGTCCAGTTTGTGATGAGCCAGTTCCAGTTGGTATTGAAGTGCTTGGTCCAGTTTGTGATGAGCCAGTTGTTCCAGTTGGTATTGAAGTTGTTGGTCCAGTTTGTGATGAGCCAGTTGTTCCAGTTGGTATTGAAGTGGTTGGTCCAGATTTTATTGCACTTGTGGTACCAGTTGAGGTTATGCTTGTATTTAAAAGTTGAGTCGTAGTGTTTGGTGTTGCTGTTGTAGTTTCTGTATTGGAATCTTAAAATAAAAAATAATAAAGTTATCTTCGTAAATTGAAATTATGAAATCAGAGCGTTTTCATCTTATGCACATTATCTTGACCAAAATGGTTGGTTAAAATTTATACTTTGTAAGAAAACAAGCCTTTGATAAAAATAATAAATAATTTTTTTAGATTCAGTTCTGTTGAAATAATTTAGTTTTTGAAGGTGTGTCAGAAAAAATGTTGACCAAGAAAATTTCTTCATTGGTTTTTTTAAATAATTTTTGCTTGTGCTGTGTTTAAAAAATAAGTTTATGAAGAGGTTTTTACAAACGAGAAAGAGAGAAAGAAAGAAACTTAAAGAAAAGAGAGAAAGAGAGAAAGAGAGAGAGAGAGAGAGAGAGAGAGAGAGAGAGAGAAGGAAGTATAGAGAAAGCAGATTAGTAGTAACAGTTAAGCAGCTACCGCCTATCATTGCTGTCACGTTTTACAAGATTTAAAATCGAATGCAGCTGAAGAAAGCGATTTATTTGTGTCAAATGAGAAGCAATTAAATATTCTCGTTTTAAACCATGAGTGATCCGTCTAAGACCAAATCGTCTAATTTCTATGTCGATAATATATATTTACCATAATTTCAGGTTTGACCTAGTTAATTATTTATTTTAATAAATAAATAAATAAATAATTACTTTCAATTAATCAGTTCAATGTTTATTAATTTCCCTTGAGTGTCTAAGAAACAAATTTACATTAAAAACGAAAATATAATAACGGCAGATAAGCAAATGTTTAAAAAATGATAATAATCATGTTTTACTTTTTGAATTGCCAAGTATGACGGCCAATGGGACCGTGAAAGCAATCACACAAACCGCGATAATAACGATGCAGACGACAGTGTTTATTGCCATGGTGATCTGAAAAAATAAAAAAAATGTAAGTGATTTAAAAAAATTATTTAAGTATATATAGATAATAATTGTTAAATTAATTTTGAAAATAAATTAGAAATAGTTTCGAACATTTAAAAAAATAATTATTGTTAGCTATGATAGAGTTGGCCATGAAATTAATTTTTAATTTGTTGATTTACTTTGTTCGGCCTTTCATTAATGTTTGATACTGTTCAGTTGTAATTGTAGTGTAATTCTTACTGCAAGAGGTCTTGAAAGTGCTAGTTAACTAGTTACTCGCAATTGGCACAAAGCTAGAAATTCTTCAAGCTGTCTGCTACAACTAGAGAGTGGCTGGTCTTAGGAGAGAAAATTGCGTGACATTACTGAAAAATTAGGGATTAAGCAATGAGTCTTGCCTGACATTGTTAAAGCACGTGAAAAGATTGAAAGGCTTGGTCGTTTAGTTTGAACTGTGTTAGTGGTTTGCAAACAGAACCACAAATTAGGACAGCAGAAAGTTTGCTATTCACACAAGCGTAGTACAACACTTAGAAATAAGTTTTTAATAAAAAATATAATTAAATATGTTTTTATTATAACCAGAAAATATTACAAGTAATGTTTTGTTATTTAACTGTGTTTATTAGTTAATTTTTTATATGTAAATTCTATTATGCAGATAACACTATAATAGCATCGATCAAAGTGTTTAATCTCAAAGCAAGTTACCCGGTGACAGGATTTAATTAGATTATGGCATTTCATGACATTTCTGGTTCTTATGGTCGTTGCGGCAGGCTAAAAATGGACTGTTCTTTAAAAGGCGGTGTCGTCAATTGCAACAATGGTGTCAAGGTTATAATTTAGATTCCGAAGTAACTGACTCAGTTTTCAATATCGTATTTATAAATAAGGGGCTGTGATTTATCTTCAAATTGTATTCTTTAAAATATCACAATGTGCTGTTAAACTTAGTGATTGTCATAACTATTCTGCTTACGATTCCACTGAAGTACCTTTCACTTTACAAGTTCTAAAAATCAGCAATATAAAGTTTATAAAAAATTTTTTTTAATAGCGTTGAACTTAGTTGCTGCTTTTTTTTACATGCTTTTATTAGCTTTTACTTGTCCGGATGTCCTAGGATGTCCTCGGTTATAATGACGACAACAATTTTCAACGTGTTAGCAAATATGAACATCATTTCTCTACAATTGGCCGAGATAATATTCTTACAAAACGATGTCGCTATGAATTTTTTATTTTTTTTTCAGAACATTTCTTTGAAGCATGTTTTTAATCTTTAAAATTATAATTGCTTGTTTATTTAAAATTTTCATAGCACCGTAAGATTTTTTTAAAAGCGGACCAAAAAATAATTGTTTTCCCCGAATTGTGATTATATCGAAAACTTCATTTCTTTATTAATTTTTATATTACTTTTACTAATGATACTTTTAATTATTAAAAGATACTTTTAATGATACTTTCTGATCATACCTAAGCTAAGGATACTTTCACTTCTACGTCACTAAAAATAATATGTGGAATTATTTTAATAATATTTTAAAGATTTTTAATGTTATAAAATCTTCAAATCTGACTAGCTCGTTTTCAAACGTTTGATTTTCAGCCGGATGGAGAACGCACCCACCCAGAAACCAGTAGGTCCTTGGTTCGAGTTCATATATTTAACTGCTCCCGGCTTGCAGTATATAAGTAATAATTACTTGATAGGTTATGGAAATTATTTTAATCCGAATAAATCTTTTTAAAGCTACTTTTTTTTTAAATTTTTTGTGGTCTACAGCCATAGAACCGTTTTTCAGCTCTTAGTTTAACAAGCAGAAAAGTTTTGTAATTAAATTTTTATTGTTATATCTATTTATTTTATTATTTATTTTATTTTATCTATTACACTAATTAAACAATTTATTATTATAAGCAAATAATATTACTATAATATAATAATGTTAATAATAATTATATTACAAGTTAAATATTTCAATAACCTTTTAGGAACCCACTAATTTCGAGCTTGGATGTAAAATCTTCAACGGTTTAGATATTGCTGACAAATGTATATATAATATTATTTAATTAAAGATTAATAAAATATCTTTTGAGCTCGAAACTGATCAACGAAATGAAAAAACAAGAAAACTAATCTTATTTGAGGGTTTTCATTGGTCTTTTGACGTGCTGCTGTGTTGCCCTGAATTCATTCAAGCGTGACTTCAATTGAGAGCCGTCGAGTTATAAAAAATTTGAAAATAATTATTTAAAAAAGTTAAAATCCCTGACCATTGGGGTTTCGTGGAAGCCACACCCGTTCAAGGTTCTCATGGCGACGTTGGCACTGGAAATTTCTCTGAACACAATGAAGGCTTGTCCTCTCATCTTCATCGTCTTCAGTGCTACAATGTCCAGGATCTGCCCTAACTGAAAGAACAACTCAAAGAATGCTCTTTCGAGATCTGTTTCATTTTATTTTATGAAATAAATTTATTTTTGTTAAAATGTGCTGCTTTTATATAAACTTTCAAAAACATGCACAACAGGAGGTAAAACATCATTTTCCTTTCTAACTCCAACTCTTGAACTGTTTTTTCTTTGTGGTTTCTCCGTGCAGACAATAACTTGATTGCAAATATCTTTGTATCGAAATTGTTTTTACACAAAATTAACTTAGTTTTTATTAACATAACATACATGCTATAAAGAAAATCGACAACCACACTGATATTATTAGTTATTTTATTCTTGGAAAATAATCATAGGCTCAACTCGCTGAAATGCCTTTTCATGAAGACAAAAAAAAATCTAAAACACAACATACCAGAAGATTAATTAATTTTTTTGGTTGGGTTTATTTATTATTCGCCAGTGGATCAACCGAGAAAACGTATTTGATGCTGCCATATTACAATTGCATTAGTTTATCTAATTTTATAGAGCGTTATTTTGATGACACTAAAGTTAAAACACGTAATGCCAATTTAAAAAAGTCTGTTAGTGCTATAAAAAAACAGTTATTCGACTTCAAAGCAATTGTAAAATGTGTTTTGGTTTATGGCGCCAGTGATTTGCAGATAATTGTAGACTTAGCTTTAATTGTTGCCACGAAATATGAATTAAACGTAATGTCGAAGTTATAAAAACAAAAGAAGTTAACGAGTGGAGTGAAAATGAAGTTTAAGAACCAAATGTTAACTTGGTGGTGGAATATTTGGCGCAGTTTATGATGAACCAGATGAACCAGTTGTGCCAGTTGGTCATGGTGGTGTTGTTTGTGCAGTTTGTGATGAACCAGGTGAACCAGTTGTGCCAGTTGGTCATGGTGGTGTTGTTTGTGCAGTTTGTGATGAACCAGTTAGTGTTAGTGTTGTTTATGCAGTTTGCGATGAGCCAGATAAACCAGTTGTGCCAGTTGGTGGTGGCGTTGTTTGTGCAGTTTGTGATGAACCAGATAAACCAGTTGTGCCAGTTGGTAGTGGTGATGTTTGTGCAGTTTGCGATGAACCAGATGAACCAGTTGTGCCAGTTAGTGGTGGTGATGTTTGTGCAGTTTGTGATGAACCAGATGAACCAGTTGTACTAGTTGGTGAAGGTGTTGTTTGGGCAGTTTGTGATGAACCAGATGAACCAGTTGTGTCAGTTGGTGGTGTTTGTGCAGTTTGCGATGAAACAGATGAACCAGTTGTGCCAGTTGGTGGTGGTGTTGTTTGTGCAGTTTGTGATGAACCAGATGAACCAGTTGTGCCAGTTGGTGATGGTGTTGTTTGTGCAGTTTGCGATGAACCAGATGAACCAGTTGGTCCAGTTGGTGGTGGTGTTGTTTGTGCAGTTTGGGATGAACCAGGTGAACCAGTTGTGCCAGTTGGCGGTGGTGTTGTTTGGGCAGTTTGTGATGAACCAGGTGAGCCAGGTGAACCATTTGTGCCAGTTGGCGGTGGTGTTGTTTGTGCAGTTTGGGATGAGCCAGATGAACCAGTTGTGCCAGTTGGTGGTGGTGTTGTTGTTACAGTTTGTGATGAACCAGAAGTTCCAATTTGTGTTGGAGTATTTGGTAGAGTTTGCGAAGTTTGAATTGATGTTGTAGTTAGTATAGTTGTATTTGCTGGAGATACCGGTTTAGAATCTGAATTTTTAAGTTACGATACATTTACAGACTGAAGTTATCTCACTCATCTAACATACAAACATTTTAAACTAGAATATCTTGATGCTTTACATTTATAATTTTTTCGCAAATTGAATAATTAAACAAAAATTAAAGTTAAGATTTACTTGTAGCGGTGCCAAATATGATGGCAACCGGCACCGTGAATGCAACAACACAAGCCACAACAATCACTACACAGACGATACCACTTATCGCCATGACAATCTGAAACGAAACAGTAATTATATTATCAAGCAATTTCAGTTTAATTATAACGCTTATTGGATGTATAAAATTACCAAGAATGAGATTAATTTTGAAAATAAATAATGTCTTAAGCTACTATATATAATTGGCTAACTGTCTGTAATGTAATTCGATATGATTATTTATAAAGAGATTATTATTTTGTAGTTGATAATATAGTTATTTTTTATTATTTTACGACGCTTATTATTATTATTACAACGTCGAGTTCGGTTAGTACTTCGATGGGTGCCATTATATTCATTAATCCGTTTCTAGATTTGAAAAAATTTAAACATTAAAAAAATGAAAAATAATAAAAAATATAAATAATATTTTCATTTATAAAAAAAAATAAACACTAAAAAATAAAAAACAATATAAAGTATAAAAAATATTTTTGTTTAAAAACAACGCTCATATACTAATGTAATAAAAGTTTAAAAATAATATTAAAGTTTACTTATTAACATTTTTCGAACTAAACTTTTTGTTTTGAACATAAGAGCGTTGGGCGTTATCTATATAATATCTATAACCTATTATCGCCCAACGCTTTAATTTTCCAAAGGAAACGTTCAGTTCAAAAAATGTTAATATGTACATTTAATATTATTTTTAAACTTTTTGTACATTAGTATAGAAGTGTTGTTTAAAAATTTTTTTTTTTTATACTTTATATTCCAGATTTAAAACATCTGTGTTTTTCTTTGTTAAGCATGTCGTCCGACAGGAGTTTTTATTTTATTTTCGAGGCTCACGGTACATACAGATTTTTTAAAAATTAATCAACTGATTAGAAAATATATTTTTTTTGTTTTAAAATCCTTTTCATTTGAAAACGTTTTTTTACCATGGTTATTTTTATGATAAACGAGCAAAATTATAAACATTTCTGTAAGTCATAGGCTGGGTGGAACCATTTTTTAATCTACAAGATTTCCTATTTATCCGAATTGGCTGACTCCGTTTTTAATTTGATTTTTACAAATGAAAAGAACAAATTCACTACATACTAATTAATTCTTTTAATTTTTTTGAACAACTACTATATGATCTGTTTAAAAATTCCGACTTAATTTATAGCGGCTCTGGTTATGTTGCTTTAGTTCTGAACTATAGTAAATTGTACACAGCCATTTCACTCTTTAATCACTTTTAATAAAGTTATGTTATGTTAGGTTGACACAAAATCATATTTTAATATTGTTTCATTTATTAAAAATAATTGCTATTAAACAGATTTAAATTGCATTTAATTTTTTTTCATTATTACTTTTTGCTTTGATTACTAAATTAGTCTGGCATTAGTTCAGATATATAATAGTTGTCATTTTGTATTCAATTTCATTTTTTTCAATTTTTTAGTCAGTTTCAGTTCATTTTATCAAAATAAAAACAAGCGAACTAAAATACTTGATTTAATTATTTATTAATAAAATTAAATAATAATATTTTATATAATAATAGAAATTAAACTGTTCAATAACCTTTTAAGATTCCGCTAAATTTAAACTCGTTTCGTATGCATAAAATTCAAAATTTTAAGGAATCGAAACTGGAAAGTATAAATAAAATGTTGATTAGTTGAAATATATTCTTAATTAGTTATTTTAAATAACTCAAAAGAGCAAAACGAATTAAAAGAAAACGAAAATTTGACTCAAACTGATAATTTCATCCAACTTTTGAAGTGCTGTCATGGCATGTGACCTTGAAATCAATTGTGCGTGACTTCAATTGGGAGTTGTCTTGGACGTCTTTTTGTACGTGACAGCTATCCATTCATATCGTGTTTAAATCGGGAGCGTGTGAATGTGGATGTAAGTATGTGTGAGTGTGTGTACAAAACGCTTTTTTTCTCTCTTCAGAGAGATAGAAAAAGAGAAAAAATAGAAAAAAAGAGAAAAAGAAATAGAAAAAGAGAAGAAAAAGAAAAAAAGAAAAGATTGAGACAGAGACAGAAAAAAAGAGAGAGAAAGAGAGAAAAAATGAGAGAAAAAGAAAAAGACAAAAATTAAAAAATAAAACTATCCTAAAATGCAAATGTTGGGAGTAGCCGAAAAAGCCATTTTTTCATTTGCAAATACCTTCCTACTCAGTCAGGTAAACATTGAATTTGGCGTTGCTTGTGTACGAAAAGGCTTAGTTATTCTATGATCACTGTAAGAACAAACAGGTACGTCACTTGGAGGGACAAAGGGGGTAGGGAGAGGGCAAAAAACTGTTTTATTTTCCACGACCTGGCAGAATTTGTAAAATATTTTTATATTGCGTTCAAGTGTACTATTTAACTATTTGTTATTACAACCATGATTTTTGGAAATTTTTATTCTTCTTTCTTTTTGCTGAAGGCCGAATGCAGAAATTGTATTGTAGCCTATTAATTTTGCGTGACAGCACCGATCCCAAATTAAAAAAAATATTTTAAGCTAAAAATAAAAGCCTACTAGAAGTTTCCATACAAAAAAGTTACTTCTTTTTGCAACAATCTAAGGCAAAATCTATATAAGACTGCTAGACGATGATATTCTCACCAACTCCGCCTCGTTAATTGCGAGCCAGTCCCAAGCCTGGATAAAGGAGGAGGGACAGTTAAAAGGATCAAACTTTGATCCACGACAGGAAGTAGTTATGTGCTTCCTACATACAGCTAATTCAGTCTTAAAACACTTGGTGTAAAGGACTATAAACTATCATAAAAAAAAGAAGATATTCTCACCTTGATGACAAAATTAACAAAATTTGAACGCATATTTTGTTCATACTTCTACACTTAAGGGGCCGTGATCGATTCCCGTGATAAATCTCACATCGCGTAACTCACTTGGGCATGAAGCTCACTCTTACGGATCTTGGTGCTAGGTTAGCTGAGTTGGTAGAGTGTTAGCCTTGAATGTGAGAACTTTCACGGTTCGACTCACACTCTCTCCGACGGGCCCTGTAAAAGATAAAGGCCGTTGAGCTTTGTGAGAGGTGCTATATAAATGTGATAAATTACGACATTTCTTTTCATTTCATGACCACCGTCGTCGTCATCGACTCATATCAAAAGCATCAGTCAGTGCGATTTTGCTTGTGCATTTCAGTTTTAATTAGATCTTAGTTTTTCATTAACTTTCAGCCCAGCAATTCAAAATTTTAATTTTAGTTTAAGTTTTAAGAACATTAATGGTTTTACCTCCACTAAGCTGAAAAATACTGTGTCCAGCTATTGGCTGTATTACAACTCCATCTTACTATTACAAACCGACAACATCGACAACATAGACTCCAGATGACATTCATGCAACAATAAAACGTAAAGCGGATCTTATTCTTCTTTGGGTAGGGTTGAGCTGAATACAGGGGTTCTGGTGCCCCGTCTTGTCGATTAATTTTTTTTTATATTGTATGAAGTTCAACGAGGACAAAATATTAAAAACAAAACACAAATTTGTTTATATAAATAAAAAGATAACTGATGCTTACTTTGAATTAGGTTTTATAACAAAGAGTCTTTTGTTAAAGTTAAGGCGTAATTATTGCGGCTGTTATTATTATTATTATTATTATTATTATTATTATTATTATTATTATTATTATTATTATTATTATTATTATTATTATTATTATTATTATTATTATTATTATTATTATTATTATTATTATTTTTTATTGTTATTTTTAACGTGGATAATACGTAAATGAATAATAAAATAAATAAATAAATAAATAAATAAATAAATAAATAAATAAATAAATAAATAAATAAATAAATAAATAAATAAATAAATAAATAAATAAATAAATAAATAAATAAATAAATAAATAAATAAATAAATAAATAAATAAATAAATAAATAAATAAATAAATAAATAAATAAATAAATAAATAAATAAATAAATAAATAAATAAATAAATAAATAAATAAATAAATAAATAAATAAATAAATAAATAAATAAATAAATAAATAAATAAATAAATAAATAAATAAATAAATAAATAAATAAATAAATAAATAAATAAATAAATAAATAAATAAATAAATAAATAAATAAATAAATAAATAAATAAATAAATAAATAAATAAATAAATAAATAAATAAATAAATAAATAAATAAATAAATGAATGAATGAATGAATGAATGAATGAATGAATGAATGAATGAATGAATGAATGAATGAATGAATGAATGAATGAATGAATGAATGAATGAATGAATGAATGAATGAATGAATGAATGAATGAATGAATAAATAAATAAATAAATAAATAAATAAATAAATAAATAAATAAATAAATAAATAAATAAATAAATAAATAAATAAATAAATAAATAAATAAATAAATCTATATATATAAAAATGAATGTTTGTATTTATGTTAATGTCCTTTATGCATTGCTACACCATTCATCCGATCGTAATGAAATTTTCACACAACCTTGAGAGTCAATGAAAATCAAAACTAAAAAAAAAAATTTTGAAATCCGTCACAAAATGAGCGGAGCGGAGCGGGTGAGCGAGCGGGAACTATATATATATATGTATGTGCGTATGTATGTGTGTGTGTATGTATGTGTATGTGCATGTATGTGTGTCTGTGTGTGTGTTTATGTATGTACTAGCGGAGATACCCGGCGTTGCCCAGGTTTTTTGAGGTTTTTCTAATGTTTGTCTCTTTCTCTCCCGTTTCCTTTCCCACCTGCTTTCCCATTCCTGTTAGCTTTTCCGTTTTCGGTCGTTTTCCCACTGCCGGTCGCTTTCCCGCTCCCGGTCGTTTTCCCGTCTCGGTCGCTGCCCCGTTCCCGCTCACGTTTGCTCTCCCATTCCCGCTCACGCTTGCTTTTCTGTTCCCGCTCGCTGTCCGTTCCGGGTGCTTTCCCGTTTCTATAATAGACAAACTAACCCACAAACATTCATATATATATATATATAGTCTTAGCAAATCTATTTTGCGTTTTATAGGCTAACAGAAGTTATGAAAGAATGTAAAAGAGAAAATGAGCGGGAACGGAAACGGGAACGGGAGAGCTACCGTGACCGGGAATGGGAGAGCAAGCATGACCGGGAACGGGAGAGCAAGCGTGAGCGGGAACGGGAAAGCGACCGGAAACGGGAAAGCGACCGGGAACGGGAAAGCGACCGGGAACGGGAAAGCGACCGAGAACGGGAAAGCGACCGGGAACGGGAAAGCGACCGGGAACGGGAAAGCGACCGGGAACGTGGAAAGCGACCGGGAACGCGGAAAGCGACCGGGAACGCGGAAAGCGACTGGAATCGGGAGAGCAAGCTTGGAAGGAAACGCGAGCAAGAGAGAAAATCGATAACAGAACTTCTGAGCGGGAAAGCGACCGGGAGCTGGAAAACGACCGAGAGCGGAAATGCGACCGGGAACGCTACGAAAACGGGAAAGTGGAGAAGGGAACGGGAGCGAGAGAGACAAACATTAGAAAAACCTCTAAAAACCCCGGGCAACGCCGGGTAACCCCGCTAGTACATAAATAAATAAATACATAAATACATAAATAAATAAATACATAAATAAATAAATAAATAAATAAAATAAATAAATAATTAATTAAACAAATAATTATTAAATTAAATAAATAATTAAATAAATAACTAAAAAAATAAAATAAAATTTTTATATTACTAAAAAATACATTTTAAAAAACAATGTTTTTCTTGCGCCCTATAAAGTAAAATATAATATTCCTATAATTCATATACAACGAAAAACGTTGCGGGTGCATTATTTTTTATAACTATTTGTTTTACTAAAGTTTTGATGTTGTAGCCTATATGCGCCTGCAAAGTTTTTCGTAATGTATGAATTATAGGAATATTATTTTATACTTTTTAGGGCGCAAAAAAAAAACATTGTTTTTTTTAAATGTATTTTTTATGACTCATCAGTGATCTTTGTTTGTGCTACAGCTTTTTGAACGGTTTTATTGATTCCGACTTAAAACATAGTTTTCAGTTCTCCATGTATCATTCCACTAGGGGTCACCAGTTCAAGCTAAAATCTGTCTTTAATAGAGTTGATGTTACCAAATTTTTCTATACTAATCGTATTATTAATATATGGAACCAATTGCCTAGCGATATTGTCAGTTCAACTACTCTCAGTAGGTTTAAATGTCTCGTAGCGGAAGCCAACCTATCAAACTTTCTCACATATAAATAGATATCTGATTGCTCTATTATTACTCCTTCTGTGACATCCTCATTTAAAAACTAGTATCTATCTGGTACCTAGATCTAAATACAAATATTTATCTGATTATCTTGTTGTTACTAATCCATCTATTATGTATTAGTTAATATTCATATATAGTCATATAGTTTATATTTTGAACACAACTTTTCTGTTTTACTTTTGCCTGGCTCGTCGCCTCACATCAGACGGTTTATTTTGTTTTGTTTTTCTTTAGTTTTTATTGTGTTCTGTCCGAACAGTATTAGTGGCCCTTTGGGTCCCTCTGTTTGTGTACCAATAAATAAATAAATAAATAAATAAATGATGTACAAATTATTTTCGATTTTTTAGTTTTGATTGGTGAAATTTTGTAAGCATTTGAGTTTTGTCTAGTTTTTTTTCGCTAGGTGCAAACATTAGCTCGTTGAATTTAAAATATTATAACTTTTTACTTTTTTTTGCTAGGTGGCAATCAACACCATCGTATGGAATTTGCGGACAGACAAAATCTCAAACAAACAAACAAACAATCAGACAAGTGACCTAATAAAAACGCTTAAAAAACAAACAAATTTCAAATTAAACCGACATTGGTTTTTTTTATTGCTGGAAAACAATCAAAGGATCAACTAACTGAAACACCTAATCACTTTAAAATTTAACTAATCAAAAAATGGACTGAATTTGTTTATTATGTAAATTATATATGCTAGTTGTCACATAAATGTGTTTATTATGTATATTATATATGCTAGTTGTAAAATAATATTTACAAAAATGCACCACAACAAAAACGAGTTAAAAAGAACTATAAAAATATCCGATGCCATCAGAAAATTGCATTAAATTTAAAAAATAAACTAATTTCAACTAAATGAATTAATTATTCATTGATATGCTAACAGCAATAATACTAAATAATTAAATGATGTTTTAAAATAATATTACCGCTAATGGTTTTCGAAGCGGTGATATACAAGGTCATTTCGTGAGGATATTAAAACAACAGTTTTACATGTAAAACATAAAATTATTGTCGAACCAGAAAATATTTGTAAAGATTCAGTATTTTTGTCTATAAGCAAAAAAGAAAACAACATGGAGATGAATACAGTCAAGGATACGAAATAAAATGCAATCACATTCTGGAACAATTTTCGGTCATGGAAAATTGGATATAGCGTTAATTAGAATTCTTAATAGTGATTTATTCAAAAGTTTACGAATATTCACAAAACGCATTTTTAATAAAAAAAAAAAACTTAAAAAAGAAAACAAATCAAAACTTGAAGCTACTTGAAACTGCAAAACTTTGGAAAATTATTACAGTAATACATGTCTTTCAGAGAGAACATTTTTATTCGAGAAAGAAATTGTTACATCCGTGCCTGGCCTACAGTAGCTTGGCCATGTGGAACGGACAGACACGAGAAGCGGACAGTTTTGCTCTTCCCTGAGCTAGTCCGCTGTTCAGAACTTCTACATTATTGTATTTACTTATGTAATTAAATATGCAAATATTAAAAGTGCTCATTATTGACATATTGCCTCTAATACAACTACAATCTGTTTTTAAATTATTTAAAAATAAACAAAAATTAATCCCAACTGGTTTGGACAAAAACTTATATTCATTGCTGCTTATTTCATTTCTTAGTTGTTGACCTTGATTTTGAATTTACAATTACACCGAAGATAGAGAAACCGAATAAGTTGAAGAAAATAGTGAAATTGATTGAGAATAACCAGATGTGGTTTGAACAGTTTGTGATGAAACCGATGAAACAATTGTCAGTGGAGTAGTTATTGAAGTTTGTGAAGACCCGGATGTTTCTGCTGATGCTGCTGTGGATGGTGCAGTTTGTGAAGTACCAAATGAGAGAGTTGATAGTAGAGTAGTTTGTGAGGTTTGTGATGAACCTGATGAGTCAGATGGGGGTTTCGATGTTGGTGCGGTTTGTGAGGAACCTGATGAAGCAGTTGGTGAAAGTGATGTTGGTGCGGTTTGGGCTGAACCTGATGAGCTAGTTGAAAAAGATGTGGGTGGTGCGGTTTGTGATGAACCTGATGAAGCAATTGAAAAAGATGTGGGTGATGCAATTTGTGATGAGCCTGATGAGTCAGATGAAGGTGGTGATGTTGGTGAGGTTTGTGATGAACTTGATGAGCCAGTTGGTGATGATGTGGGTGGTGCGGTTTGTGATGAACCTGATGAGTCAGATGAGGGTGGAGATGTTAGTGCGGTTTGTGATGACCCTGATGAGCTAGTTGGTGAAGGTGATGTTGGTGCGGTTTGTGATGAACCTGATGAGCTAGTTGATAATGAAGTGGGGGGTGCTGTTTGTGATGAACCTGATGAGTCAGATGAGGGTGGTGATGTTAGTGCGGTTTGTGATGTCCCTGATGAGCTAGTTGGAGAAGGCGATGTTGGTGTGGTTTGTGATGAACCTGTTGAAGCAATTGAAAAAAATGTGGGTGATGCAGTTTGTGATGAGCCTGATGAGTCAGATGGAGGTGGTGATGTTGGTGAGGTTTGTGATGAACCTGATGAGCTAGTTGATAATGGAGTTGAAGGTGCTGTTTGTGATGAAACTGATGAGTCAGATGTGGGTGGTAATGTTAGTGCGGTTTGTGATGACCCTGATGAGCTAGTTGGAGGAGGCGATGTTGGTGTGGTTTGTGATGAACCTGATGAAGCAATTGAAAAAGATGTGGGTGATGCAGTTTGTGATGAGCCTGATGAGTCAGATGTTGGTGGTGATGTTGGTGAGGTCTGTGATGAACTTGATGAGCCAGTTGGTGATGATGTGGGTGGTGCGGTTTGTGATGAACCTGATGAGTCAGATGAGGGAGGAAATGTTAGTGCGGTTTGTGATGACCCTGATGAGCTAGCTGGAGGAGGCGATGTTGGTGTGGTTTGTGATGAACCTGATGAAGCAATTGAAAAAGATGTGGGTGATGCAGTTTGTGATGAGCCTGATGAGTCAGATGGAGGTGGTGATGTTGGTGAGGTTTGTGATGAACCTGATGAGCTAGTTTGTGATGATGTGGGTGGTGCGGTTTGTGATGAACCTGATGAGTCAGATGGGGGTTGTGATGTTGGTGCGGCTTGTGATGAACCTGATGATGCAGTTGGTGAAGGTGATGTTGGTGCGGTTTGTGATGAACCTGATGAGCTAGTTGATAATAAAGTGGGGGGTGCGGTTTGTGATGAACCTGATGAGTCAGATGGGGATGGTGATGTTGGTGCGGTTTGTGATGACCCTGATGAGCCAGTTGGTGAAGGTGATATTGGTGCGGTTTGTGATGAACCTGATGAGCCAGTTGGTGAAGGTGAAGTTGTTACGGTTTGTGAGGAACCCGATGAGCCAGTTGATAATGATGTGGGTGGTGCGGTTTGGGATGAACCTGATGAGCCAGTTGGTGAAGGTGATATTGGTGCGGTTTGTGATGAACCTGATGAGTCAGATGAGGGTGGTGTTGTTGGTGCGGTTTGTGATGAACCTGATGAGCCAGTTGGTGAAGGTGATGTTGGTGCGGTTTGTGATGAACCTGATGAGCTAGTTGATAATGAAGTGGGGGGTGCGGTTTGTGATGAGCCTGATGAGTCAGATGGAGGTGGTGATGTTGGAGAGGTCTGTGATGAACTTGATGAGCTAGTTGGTGATGATGTGGGTGGTGCGGTTTGTGATGAACCTGATGAGTCAGATGAGGGTGGAGATGTTAGTGCGGTTTGTGATGAACCTGATGAGATAGTTGGTGAAGGTGATGTTGGTGTGGTTTGTGATGAACCTGATGAGCTAGTTGATAATGGAGTTAAGGGTGCTGTTTGTGATGAAACTGATGAGTCAGATAAGGGTGATGATGTTAGTGCGGTTTGTGATGACCCTGATGAGCTAGCTGGAGGAGGCGATGTTGGTGTGGTTTGTGATGAACCTGATGAAGCAATTGAAAAAGATGTGGGTGATGCTGTTTGTGATGAACCTGATGATGCAGTTGGTGAAGGTGATGTTGGTGCGGTTTGTAATGAACCTGATGAGCTAGTTGATAATAAAGTGGGGGGTGCGGTTTGTGATGAACCTGATGAGTCAGATGGGGATGGTGATGTTGGTGCGGTTTGTGATGACCCTGATGAGCCAGTTGGTGAAGGTGATATTGATGCGGTTTGTGATGAACCTGATGAGCCAGTTGGTGAAGGTGAAGTTGTTACGGTTTGTGAGGAACCCGATGAGCCAGTTGATAATGATGTGGGTGGTGCGGTTTGGGATGAACCTGATGAGCCAGTTGGTGAAGGTGATATTGGTGCGGTTTGTGATGAACCTGATGAGTCAGATGAGGGTGGTGTTGTTGGTGCGGTTTGTGATGAACCTGATGAGCCAGTTGGTGAAGGTGATGTTGGTGCCGTTTGTGATGAACCTGATGAGCTAGTTGATAATGAAGTGGGGGGTGCTGTTTGTGATGAACCTGATGAGTCAGATGAAGGTGGTGATGTTAGTGCGGTTTGTGATGACCCTGATGAGCTAGTTGGTGAAGGTGATGTTGGTGCTATTTGTGATGAACCTGATGAGCTAGTTGATAATGAAGTGTGGGGTGCTGTTTGTGATGAACCTGATGAGCCAGATGAGGGTGGTGATGTTGGTGCGGTTTGTGATGAACCTGATGAGCCAGTTGTTGAAGGTGATATTGGTGCGGTTTGTGATGAACCTGATGAGTCAGATGAGGGTGGTGATGTTGGTGCGGTTTTTGATGAACCTGATGAGCTAGTTGGTGAAGGTGATATTGGTGCGGTTTGTGATGAACCTGATGAGCTAGTTGGTGAAGGTGATATTGGTGCGGTTTGTGATGAACCTGATGAGCTAGTTGGTGAAGGTGATATTGGTACGGTTTGTGATGAACCTGATGAGCTAGTTGATAATGAAGTGGGGGGTGATGTTTGTGATGAACCTGATGAATCAGATGAGGGTGGTGTTAGTGCGGTTTGCGATGACCCTGATGAGCTAGTTGGGGGAGGCGATGTTGGTGTGGTTTGTGATGAACCTGATGAGCCAGTTGGTGATGATGTGGGTGGTGCGGTTTTTGATGAACCTGATGAATCAGATGGGGGTTGTGATGTTGGTGCGGTTTGTGATGAACCTGATGAAGCAGTTGGTGTAGGTGATGTTGGTGCGGTTTGTGATGAACCTGATGAAGCAGTTGGTGAAAGTGACGTTAGTGCGGTTTGTGATGAGCCTGATGAAACAATTGAAAAAGATGTGGGTGATGCAGTTTGTGAAGAACCTGATGAGTCAGATGGAGGTGGTGATGTTGGTGGGGTTTGTGATGAACCTGATGAGCCAGTTGGTGACGGTGATGTTGGTGCGGTTTGTGATGATCCAGTTGATAATGAAATGGGGGGTGCGGTTTGTGATGAACCTGATGAGTCAGATGGGGGTGGTGATGTTAGTGCGATTTGTGATGAACCCGATGAGCCAGTTGGAAGTGGCGATGTTGGTGCAGTTTGTGATGAACCTGATGAGCCAGCTGGTGAAGGATATGTTGATATGGTTTGCGATAAACCTGATAAGCCAGTTGATAATAAAGTGGGGGTTGCGGTTTGTGATGAACCTGATGAGTCAGATGGGGGTGGTGATGTTGGTGCGGTTTGTGATGACCCTGATGAGCCAGTTGGTGAAGGCGATGTCGGTGCGGTTTGTGATGAACTTGCTGAGCCAGTTGGTGGGGGCGATGTTGGAACAGTTTGTGATGAACCCGATAAGCCAGTTGGTGGGGGTGATGTTAGTGCGGTTTGTGATGAACCCGATGAACCATTTGGTGGAGGTGATGTTGGTGCGGTTTGTGATAATCCTGATGAGCCAGTTAGTGGGGGCGATGTTGGTGCAGTTTGTGATGAACCAGATGAGCCAATTTGTGGGGTTGATGATAGTATAGTTTGTGATGAACCCGATAAGCCAGATGATGGGAGCGATGTTTGTGCAGTTTGTGATGAACCTGATGAGCCAGTTGGTGGAGGCGATGTTGGAACAGTTTGTGATGAACCGGTTGAGCCAGTTGGTGGAGGCGATGTTGGTGCGGCTTGTGATAAACCCGAAGAACCAGTTGATAGAGGCGAAGTTGGCGTGGTTTGTGATGAACTTGATGAGCCAGTTGGTGGAGGCGATGTTGGTGCGGTTTGTGATGAACCTGATGAACCAGTTGGTAAAGGCGAAGTTGGCGCAGTTTGTGATGAACCTGATGAGCCAGTTAGTGTGAGCGATGTTGGTGCAGTTTGTGATGAGCCCGATGAGCCAGTTGGTGGTGGTGATGTTGGTACGGTTTGTGATGAACCCGATGAGCCAGTTGGTGGAGGCGATGTTGGAACAGTTTGTGATGAACCTGATGAACTAGTTGGTAGAAACGAAGTTGGCGCGGCTTGTGATGAACCTGATGAGCCAGTTGGTGGAGGCGATGTCAGTGCGGTTTGTGATGAACCTGATGAGCCAGTTGGTGGGGTTGATGTTGGAACAGTTTGTGATGAACCTGATGAGCCAGTTAGTCCAGGCGATGTTGGTGCGGTTTGTGATGAACCTGATGAACCAGTTGGTAGAAACGAAGTTGGCGCGGTTTGTGATGAACCTGATGAGCCAGTTGGTGGAGGCGATGTTAGTACGGTTTGTGATGAACCTGATGAGCCAGTTGGTGGCAGCGATGTTGGTGCAGTTTGTGATAAACCCGATGAGCCAGTTGGTGGTGGTGATGTTAGTGCGGTTTGTGATGAACCCGACGAGCCAGTTGGTGGGGTTGATGTTGGAACAGTTTGTGATGAACCTGATGAGCCAGTTAGTGGAGGCGATGTTGGTGCGGTTTGTGATGAACCTGATGAACCAGTTGGTAGAGGCGAAGTTGGCGCGGTTTGTGAGGAACCTGATGAGCCAGCTGCTGGAGGCGATGTTGGTGCGGTTTGTGATGAACCTGAGGAACCAGTTGGTAGAGGCGAAGTTGGCGCGGTTTGTGATGAACTTGATGAGCCAGTTGGTGGGAGCGATGTTGGTGCAGTTTGTGATGAACCCGATGAGCCAGTTGGTGGTGGTGATGTTGGTGCGGTTTGTGACGAACCTGATGAGCCAGTTGGTGGGGGCGATGTTGGAACAGTTTGTGATGAACCTGCTGATCCAGTCGGTGGAGGCGAAGTTGGTGCGGTTTGTGATGAACCTGATGAGCCAGTTGGTGGAGGCGATGTTGGTGCGGTTTGTGATGAACCTGAGGAACCAGTTGGTAGAGGCGAAGTTGGCACGGTTTGTGATGAACCTGATGAGCCAGTTGGTGGGAGCGATGTTGGTGCAGTTTGTGATGAACCCGATGAGCCAGTTTTTGGTGGTGATGTTGGTGCGGTTTGTGATGAACCCGATGAGCCAGTTGGTGGGGGCGATGTTGGAACAGTTTGTGATGAACCTGCTGAACTAGTCGGTGGAGGCGAAGTTGGTGCGGTTTGTGATGAACCTGATGAGCCAGTTGGTGGAAGCGATGTTGGTGCAGTTTGTGATGAACTCGATGGGCCAGTTGGTGGAGGCGATGGTAGTGCGGTTTGTGATGAACCTGATGAGCCAGTTGGTGGGAGCAATGTTGGTGCAGTTTGTGTTAAACCCGATGAGCCAGTTGGTGGGAGCGATGTTGGTGCAGTTTGTGATGAACCTAATGAGCCAGTTGGTAGAGGCGAAGTTGGTGCGGTTTGTGATGAACCCGATGAGCCAGTTGGTAGAGGCGATGTTGGTGCGGTTTGTGATGAACCTGATGAACCAGTTGATAGAGGCGAAGTTGGCGCGGTTTGTGATGAGCTTGATGAGCCAGTTGGTGGAGGCGATGTTGGAACAGTTTGTGATGAACCTGCTGATCCAGTCGGTGGAGGCGAAGTTGGTGCGGTTTGTGATGAACCTAATGAGCCAGTTGGTGGGGGCGATGTTGGAACAGTTTGTGATGAACCTGCTGATCGAGTCGGTGGAGGCGAAGTTGGTGCGGTTTGTGATGAACCTGATGAGCCAGTTGGTGGGAGCGATGATGGCGCAGTTTGTGATGAACTCGATGAGCCAATTGGTGGGAGCGATGTTGGTGCAGTTTGTGATGAACCTGATGAGCCAGTTGGTGGAAGCGAAGTTGGTGCGGTTTGTGATGAACCCGATGAGGCAGTTGGTAGAGGCGATGTTTGTGCGGTTTGTGATGAACCTGATGAGCGAGTTGCTAAGGGTGATGTTTGTGATGAACCGAATGAGGCAGTTGATGGTGATGCAGTTTGAGATGATAAAGATGAACTAGTTATCGGTTTTGGAGTGATTTGTCCAGTTTGGGGTGAAATAGAAGTTACAACGGGTAGCGTTGTTGTTGGTGCATTTTGAGTTGAATAAAGTGTTGTTTGTTTTGCTTGTGATAAACTACTCGTGGCTGGTTTTGATGTCATCTCTGCAGTTGAAGGTCTAGTCAATATTGTAGTAAGTATAGTTGTATTCGTTGGGGTTTCTGGTTTAGAATCTGAAATTTAAAGTTATAATACTTTGCAGGATGATATTTACTTGTTTACTAAATTATTCAGTCGATTCATATTCATATATTCTAGAGTTTGTGAATAACTGATAAAGAGAATATTAAAGATTTACTTGAGGCCGTGCCAATTATTAGGACAACCGGTACCGTGAATGCAACAACACAAGCCACAACAATTGCGATGCAGAAGACACTACTTATTGCCATGGTAATCTGAAAAAAGATATTATATATTATAACTACGGTACAATAATTATTAATATGATTATCAAGATACACAAATTTCTAATGTATGTAATTATATACATATATAAATACATATATGATTATATATATATATAAATATATATATATAATCTTATTTAAAAATTCTGTTAATTTTGAATGTGTATTTTGAATAATTGTCAAAATTATTTTAAAAATAACTTGAACAATTTGAATGTTTTAGATATATTAATCAAATGTTTTTTAAATATCTTATTAGCAATGCTGTTTTATTTTTAAATACGCGATATTTTATATATTTTACAATTATTTTTTCAATTATTTTTATACCTATCTTGTTTATTTCGAATAGGAGGAGTTGAAACCGTCAATTTCTTTTTCAGAAGATCTGTTAGTAACAATAGATTATTTACAAATATGTTATATGAAGAAAAAGTAAGTTTTGTTTTTAGGTCTTTCGTTAGAAAATCCAAAATTAACTTATATAGTTATTTTAATAGTTCTCATTTTAAAACAAAAAATAATTAAAAATTTCGAAATGATGAGTTGAATTCGTATTTATTTTTACAATAATTGAACTTTTTTACAAATTAAAAAAATTAAATATAAGAAGAAGCCTTTGTGTTTTATTTCTTAAAGTTTTCTAACAAAATGACTTTATCTGTATTTAGAAATTTATAATAAGTGAAATAAATTCCAAAACCTTTTGTCATTTTCAATATATATATATATATATATATATATATATATATATATATATATATATATATATATATATATATATAATATTTTATTAATTTGATATAAAAGATTTCATTTTTTTAATTTAAGTTTATTACATGCTGGGATAAAACAAAAATAGAATTAACTAATGATATGCGACATGAAATACCCCTTGCTGTGTGGCTTTTAATTTTTTTTTGACGTTGAAGCAAAGTAGATTTTTAAGTACACCTTTTTTATATTTTTTTTTATAAATTTACTGGCTCACCTGTAAAAATTATTTGACTATAGTCGTAACAAGCTCTTCGATAGCTTGCCGGTACAAGTTTGTGGCGTTTAGCAACGGCACTACTTTGAATTCCTTTCATTGCATGATTTCAATTTAAGGTTATTTTTGGATTCTGATTCAATAGTATACTTGGTAATGCACAAAAAGTAAGGTGTCTGTTTAATTTTCAATAATGTGTTCGCTCCAAATCTTAAAATATTACTCAAAACCAATAAATTGTGCTGATTTGTCGTACTGAGTTATTCACCATAGACTTGAGTAGATTTTAGCCACAACATATTTAAAAAAATTGCTTTGTTAATGTAAATTTTTAACTATAGTGGTGTTTGATAGAAAAATCAGTTTTTTGGGGCAGACGATTCAGCTTATTTAACGCTATTGTTCAGTTTGCCACCAATAAATTGAAAACATTATTAAATATTATAGTTAATTTAATGTTGTATAATAATGTTAATAATGTTATAATAATAACATTTGTAGTATTTAAAACTAAATAGTTCGTTAACCTTCAAAAGTTCCACTTAGTTTGAATTCGGATGCAAATATGTAAACGATTTAAAAGTCGAAACTGAAAAATACGAATATGGCTGATAAGTTAAAAAATATTAATAATAAATTACGAATATTTTTTTTATCAACACGAAACTTAACGGCAACGAATTAAAAAAGAAAACAAGAAATCTAATCGGATTGAAAGTCTTTTGAGTTGCTGTCGCGTGGCCCGAAACTCGTTCTTGCATGACTGGCTAGGTGTTGTCTCGCAATGTTCCGTGATAGCTATCCACGATTTGTGCGTGTTTGTGTTTGTTTATTGCGTTTGTATGTGTGCGTGTGCCTGTGTGTGTTTGCGCTTGTGTGTGAATGTGTAAAAGAGGTGAAAGGAAGGGGGGAGAGAGAGAGATGTAAAGAAGAGAGATAAACAATATATAAAAATGACATAAAAGTAAATGTTAGGTGTGGTTGAAAAAGCAATTTTTTTATATTTACAAGTACCTTCCTATTAAATCAGGTAAACATTAAATTTTTTCTGCTTGTTTACGAAAAAGATTAGTTATTTTATGAATGAACCGACGAACGAATGCGACAACGAATGAACTAATGAATGAAACAGAGTAAACGTACAAACGAATGAACAAACGAACGAACGAACGAACGAACGAACGGGTGAACGAACAAACGAACGAATATATAATAAAAGCACGAACGATGAGAATTAGTGAATAACACACTTTTCAAAGTAACCGAGGAAGTTAAATTTTTCAAAAAAATTTTTTTATAGTTCATTAGGTTTTTCCCCATCGGAAGAATTTTAAAGTTATCAACGTGTTGATGGTAGTGAAGTAAAGAAATTGCATTGTTGTTGGTGTGTTGCTGGTGGTGCAGAGACGCGGCATTGTTGCCGGTGGTGATGGGAAAATATTGTATTGTTGTAGGTGGTTTGAAGAGATTGTTGTCTTTGCGGGCAGGGGCGCTCACCCCCTTTCCTGTCTGCTGGGCGCCCCTGCTTGCGGGGTATTAAACTGAAAATAAAATGTCTTTATGGACAACTGAATACTTCGACTTTCACTACTGTGTGTTGTGGACTTCACTACTCAGATCAAGAATACTTGGCCCAAATATTGCCTACAATCTGACTAATTTACAACCAACTCACTATTACAAGCCGTAAAAGTTTACGCAGAAGCAATAAAACTTTGCCAATTCAACTACCATAGACTCTCTAAACAGAATTTACTCATGCGACGACTACATAATCTAAGCTGCTCAATAGGCTTCCATAGAAGCATATTCTTGTTAACAAACACCGCAAAAAGGGGGATGGTTTTCATTCTTTCTTTTTTTTGGGCAGCGTTGAGCTGAAAACAGATGCCTTGCTGACTTAACTTTCTTTTCATAACGAGTCTACTAGAAACTGCCGCTTTGCGTTACACAACGTCTGTAAACTGGACAATTTTTTAAGCTTTGACTTAATCTCAGCAATGTACCATCAATACAATCATTGTCATCAAGATCATCATCATTCTTATCTTTATCATCATCAATAAATCTTTTATCAATCTACCAGAGATGGACACAAACTACTTTTTTAAATTGATTTTTTTACCAACTGTTAACTAAATAGTTTAAGCTGAACTATTAGTTACAACTAGTTTAACAAAGTTTCAACTAAACTAAAAAAACCAGTTATTTTTTCAACTTTTCTTTTTTTTACACATTTTGGCACATTTTTGTTATAAATTATTACTCAATGTTTTACATTTTTATTTTATAATAAAACTGCACATAAAAATCAAAATGTGTATTCTGAAGATCGGCTTGACAATTAGAAAAAAAAACTAGATTTTATATAACGATAATTATTATCTAAGCTAAAATTGTTTTATGACTTTAGTCTTGATATTATAAAATATAAAAATCAGCTAGTCAATGGTTTCATTTTAACTGTCCTTATTGTCACCGTTCAGTTTGATTTATTTTTAGAAAAAGGTCTTAACTATCACGCTATATATTACACTAAGTATTACACTAATAAAGTACTGCAAGTTTCGATATTTCGCAAGGCCACCCGTTTCGCAGGCACGAAAGTCCCGGTTTTGCCAGGCCCGAGCTGACTTCTGCCCGACCTACTTAGATAACCTTAATAATGAAGTCTAAACCGGGGATGTGCAGGGCACTCACTAATTGCTAGTCGATATTCAATAAACTTCTTACTAAAGTAAATAGCTATTAAAAATTATTTTTTTTTAACATTTTTACTTTCGATTAGTTTCAGCCAAAAACAGGTGATCAGCAATATTTTTTGTTCACAGTAATAACACTGAAAAAATAAAAAAAACATTAATAACAGTAAAATATTAGAAGTTGTTTTTTAATAATAATAATAATAATGAGACTCAATTTTTTTTTTAAAAAGCGTTATCTTATCAACACTTGAGTTAAAAAACGATGTGTAGTTTTAAAACAGTTAATTATTGGTATGACTTAAATGCAATTATAAAGTTTTTAATTTATCCGAAAACACATTAAAATTTTGCTGATTTGCAAGTATCTTTAAATTGATTAGTATGGCAAAATTAGGTTTGTTGTTTTTCAGTGATAACATGATATAACGTCACAAATATAAAAACAGACAAAGTTGAGAAGAAGGCTTTTCCGCAACTTTAAGATCTGGAGGGTGGCTCGGTGGTTGATTCAATTTGTGCTGAACCAGATGTATTATTTTGTGACGGATTATTTGGTGTAGTTTGTGATGAACTAGATGTACTATTTTGTGGTGGATTAGTTGGTGTAGTTTGTGAAGAACTAGATGTATCATTTTGTGGTGGATTATTTGGTGTAGTTTGTGATGAGCCAGATGTACTATTTTGTTGCGGATTATTTGGTGTAGTTTGTGATGAGCCAAATGTACTATTTTGTGGCAGATTAGTTGGAGTAGTTTCTATTAAACCAGAGGTACTATTTTGTGGCGGATTAGTTGGTGTAGCTTGTGATGAACTAGATGTACTATTTTGTGGTGGATTAGTTGGTGTAGTTTGTGAAGAACTAGATGTATCATTTTGTGGTGGATTATTTGGTGTAGTTTGTGATGAGCCAGATGTACTATTTTGTTGCGGATTATTTGGTGTAGTTTGTGATGAGCCAAATGTACTATTTTGTGGCGGATTAGTTGGAGTAGTTTCTAATAAACCAGAGGTACTATTTTGTGGCGGATTAGTTGGTGTAGCTTGTGATGAACCAGATGTATCATTTTGTGGTGGATTAGTTGGTGTAGTTTGTGAAGAACTAGATGTATCATTTTGTGGTGGATTATTTGGTGTAGTTTGTGATGAGCCAGATGTACTATTTTGTTGCGGATTATTTGGTGTAGTTTGTGATGAGCCAAATGTACTATTTTGTGGCAGATTAGTTGGAGTAGTTTCTATTAAACCAGAGGTACTATTTTGTGGCGGATTAGTTGGTGTAGCTTGTGATGAACTAGATGTACTATTTTGTGGTGGATTAGTTGGTGTAGTTTGTGAAGAACTAGATGTATCATTTTGTGGTGGATTATTTGGTGTAGTTTGTGATGAGCCAGATGTACTATTTTGTTGCGGATTATTTGGTGTAGTTTGTGATGAGCCAAATGTACTATTTTGTGGCGGATTAGTTGGAGTAGTTTCTAATAAACCAGAGGTACTATTTTGTGGCGGATTAGTTGGTGTAGCTTGTGATGAACCAGATGTATCATTTTGTGGTGGATTAGTTGGTGTAGTTTGTGAAGAACTTGATGTATCATTTTGTGGTGGATTATTTGGTGTAGTTTGTGATGAGCCAGATGTACTATTTTGTTGCGGATTATTTGGTGTAGTTTGTGATGAGCCAAATATACTATTTTGTGGCGGATTAGTTGGAGTAGTTTGTGATAAACCAGATGTACTATTTTGTGTTGGATTATTTGGTGTAGTTTGTGTAGAACCAGATGTGCCAGCTGGTAGTGGAGCTGTTCCCTGTGTTTGTTGTGAACTGGTTGTTGCTTGTATCGACGTACTTTGTTCAGTTTTAGGCGCATCTGTTGTTCCAGTAGTTCCAGTTTCAGTTGTTCCAGTTGTTCCAGTTGAATCTGAGTGTTGAATCAATGTTGTAGTATTTATTTTTGCATTTTTTGTGGTTTCAGGTTCAGAATCTGAAATGTAAAAATCATGGTACCTCCACAGATGGAAGTCATGGTTAATGTTCAGACAAATTTTTAGTTTACAAATTTATTTTGACTAAATAGTTATTTGAAATTTATTGTTTCTACAAGAACTGAATGACTGTTAAGAAAAAGGTAACAAAAATTTACTTGTTCTGATGCTAAATATGACAGCAACTGGGACCGTGAATGCAACAACACAAGCCAAAGCAATTAAGATGCAGAAAACACTACTTGCTGCCATGGTAATCTGAAACATTTAAATACTACAATGATTTAGATTTGTCAGATAAATACAAATAATTGTTTTCAAATTAATTTTTAAAGAAATTTTTTCAATTACTTATTGATTTGCTCATTTAATAGTTTATTAGTAATGTTATTTTGCTTTCAAGATAAATTCAACTCTTTTTTTTAAAGATTATTTTCTATACTGGGCGGGTGCTGGTGGTACAGCAGTAAAACTCTCAGCCAGGAGACCTGAGAGTCGGTAGTTCGATTCCCAGTGGCGACACCAGCGTCTGGAGGACATTAGGTCTATAAATGACTGATTCTGGTTGTGTTGTGAAATAACTCCGCCTCGCTAATTGTGAGCCAGTCCCAAGCCTGGATAAAGGAGGAGGGACAGTAAAAAGGATCAAAACCTTGATCCACGACAGGAAGTACTTATGTGCTTCTTACATACAGTCAATTCAGTCTTAAAACACTTGGTGTAAAGGACTATAAACTATAATATAAAAAAAAATGTGTTGTGAAATGGGCACACGATTAATAATAAGTTATATACGTTCCCGGGAGACTTTATAAAAAACATAGTTAAGGTGTTTAGCATGACTTAGATCAATAAATTAAACTGCTTAAAGATTTCGTATGATGCTTAACATTGAAAATTTGTGGCCTTTGTTGACTCGCGCCAAATTAATAAAGATAGTGAAACTGAATCGAATTGAAGAACATAGAAACATTTAGTAATTTTAAAAAAATGCTGCACAAATGTTATAATTGAAATTACATAGTATGTAGCAAATGTACATCCAGAGGGGGGGTGAGATTTCTGGAGTTAACGCCCCGAAATTCTAACCTTTTATGATTCCAATTAACTTGAGAAGTGAAGATGTCAAAAACGTAAGCGGCTTTAAAAATCCAAACTAACAAATTAGATAAATATAAAAAAGTTAAAAATGAACAGCAAAATGATATTCTTTGGTTCGAAATTAAACAAAATAACAAATTAGATAAATATCGAAAAGTTAAAAATGAACAGCAAAATGATATTCTTTGGTTCGAAAATTTAACAACAAAACGAAGAGCTTAGTGTCTTCTTGTGCCTTTTGCGGTTTTCTTGTCGTGCGGGCTCTGAACTGATGACCTTCGCCATCAGTGATGCGTATCGTTAAAGGGTCAGTCAGTCAGTCAGTCAATCATTGAATAAACGCATTTTGTGTGTTTGTGGGTCTAGTCAATTTCAGTTTTAATGAAACAATTAGTTTGTAGTTTTTAGTTTTGAAATAATTAAGAAATCAAATTTTAGTTTCAGTTTAATTTTTAGTTTTTCAATTGTTGTTTTATTAACTTTTTTTAACCTAATTGGTTAGACCTTCACCCAAAGTTAGAGATCACTGTGCCAGTCTAAGAGCAACCTGCCGACTGTGCTTGCTGAAGAAGACAATAGAAATGCCTAAATTCAATCATCACGCATTCTTGAAACAAAAGGTATTCAGTATTCATCAACTGCTAAATAATGGGCCGTTCATTCAAAAGACACGATGAGATGAGAATGGTGGAGTTGGATAGTATTCTTTTCTGCGAGTAAAGTTTAGCCTAGCTGTAACGAGGTTTTTTTGTGTGCCTCATCATCATATTCATCGCTTTATTGTTTATGGAAATTTCCGTCTCAATGAAAAAAAAAAACTAAATAACAAAAACTTGTTTTTTGAATAAATTGAGAAATTAATAAAGAAAATAATTGATGCAGTCAATTAAAATTTCTTTTGTGACGTCATGCATTGTTATTGTTTATATTATTATTAATATTGTTGTTATTATTATTACTATTTATTGTTATTGTTTTGTTTAACCCAAAAATCAAACGAGTTAGTTTATCGATAGTTTTCATTGGATTCATAAATAAATTTTTTTATTTCCTTCACAAATTGTTTAATTTTTTTCCTCCATAACAAATTGCATACATTTTTATCTTTCGACATTCAAAAGAACTCTTCTTCTCCTTTTTTCTCCCCTGGCCACAAACAAGTCTCAACTTCTTTCAACCATGGCCGGAAGAGTCCCTCTGAGCCAGGTGACAGATGACGATTTGAAAGAATTTGGTCAGCCTTGCAATCGGGAACAATCTGCTATGCAAAACTGCGAAAATGACGGAGAATGCATTTTTCTCAATCATCTGGATTTCTACAGAATGACTGCTTGTTTGTGAGTTTTTTGGCGCGCAAACGTGAAAAGAAAATTTACTAATCAAACATCATTAGGCTTTTTGAATGATGGGCTGAGCGAGTGATTTAAGTAGTGAAAGATTGAATTAGAGAAAGACAAAGAGTGAACAGAGGTGTCATTTAGAAAACAAAGTATGAATGAATTACGAATTACGAAAGAGCTTACTTAAGGTGGCTCAACATTTCGGTCGAAACATCAGAGTCACTGAAACTATAAAAATGGTAAAAAACCCGATAGAATGGTCACGATGAAATATACATTGAAGACAGCTTGTGGAGTTAAATGATTAGTTATTTGACATAATTTGTTAAACGAATTGTCATCATCACCACCCTCATTATCATCATCATCATCATCACAATGAATAATGATAATGATTCCAATCTGAAGATGTAAAATTGGTTCATTTGGCGATCGCTGTGAAATATCTTCAAAGGCCAACAAGAATGGTGAGCTGATGATGATGATGATGATGATGATGATGATGATGATGATGATGATGATGATGATTGTAAGATGAAGATAATTCATCTTACGTATTTTTCATAGTATTTGTTTATTTTATTTTATTATGTGTGCATTTTATTAGGATTGGATATTTCGTAACAATAAGTCATATATATATGTATATATATATATATATATATGTATATATATATATATGTTTTTATATATATGTATGTGTGTATGTGTGTGCGTATTTACTAATTTTTTTATCTAGAAATTATATGTATATATATATATATATATATATATGTATATATATATATATCTTTTTCCTGATTTTGATTGGTAAGAATGTAAATATTATTTTGTGTATGAATTTTGAGAAACTAGACAGTGTGTTATAAAGTTGAGTGTTCGAGAAGAAAAATAAAAGTTTAAAGAGACGTGCTGCAGAGAGAAATTGGAATTTACAAAAGATTTGTTAGAACCGTGCGAAATTCTACAAAGTGAGAGAATTCAGTTTTATTTGAGTCCAGTTAAAAGATTTATTTTTCAAGGGAGAATAATTAAGTTAAAATAAATTCGAGAAATATTGTGATATAAATAACTTCGACTTTAACGTTACGAATCGCTAGAAAGCATATTCCTCTACGTTTACATTGGTGACCTCGACGTATTTACGCATTTTCATACGTAAATATATTTTTTCTGAAGTTGTTTGATCACAAGTGACCGAATTTTTTTTTCGTTTGTACAAAATGTCTGACGAGAAATTCATTGCGATGGGACAGGCTCTAGGCTATTCCGGGGAAGATTTAAGGAATTACGTCAAAGAGTTAAAGGATGAAGAAAGAGTTAAGAGATTAGAAGAACGTGAAGAAAAAAAACAAGAACGGGAAGAGCGGGAACGGGAACGTGAACACGAAGAGAAGAAGACTCAAGAAGCTAAAGAAGAGCGGGAACGGGAACGTGAAGAGGCAGAGAGACAGAGGCAGCATGAATTGGAATTGAAAAAGCTGGAATTAGAGGCCCTAACGAAAAAAGAGCCAAAGGTAGAGGCAACAAAGATTCCTTATCCAAAGTTTTCTGAAGGTGATGACATCGACGCATTTTTGCTGAGATTTGAGTCATTGGCAAAAGCCAATGGTCACCCTCAGAAGGATTGGGGAATGCTTCTAGGGTCGTTGCTTAGTGCGAAGACTTTGGAAGTGTTTGGCCAACTTAGCGATAGTCAGATGCAGGACTACAGAACGGCAAAGGAGGCACTCCTTCGTCGTTTTGGGAAGTCAGCGGAAGACTATCGCATAATGTTTCGAGAGTCAATGCCTGAAACGGAGGAGACCTGGGAACATTATCTAGTGCGGCTAGATAGCCACCTCAGGCGCTGGGTAGATCTCGCGGGCAAACAAAATCTGTTGTTTTTGTTTCTGAAAGAGCAGTTTTTCGGAAAGTGCCCGGCGGGAATGGTCGAATACTTGTTGGATAAAGAGAGCATAGATGTCAATGAGCTGTGCCTTTGGGTAAACAAGTACAGCCAAGCCCATCCAGAGAAGAGGTTGGCAAAATTGGACAGCAATAGCAGGATGGGTTGGAACCGGGGTCAGTCGGTCAGTGACGCCAAAATGGTTGAACCTCGCTGCTACAACTGTCATCAAACGGGGCACATGGCAAGAGAGTGTCGGCAGAGTAGCCCTAGTAATCCTGTACTTTTTCAAACACGGAAAGAGACGACTACGTCAGCACCATGCAAGGATTCCGGTGTTGTGAATGCATGCGCTGCCATGGTGATGGAAGAAAAAATGGATGAGGTGGAATTGAAGTGTGGATGCATTTTTCCTGTCATTGCGGATGGTTGTTTGCACTCAGGAGAAAAATTTAAATTAACCAGAGGGTTTGTGAACAGAAAACCGGTAAAAGTTTTGAGGGACACTGGCTGTACTTCCATAATAGTAAAGGAATCATTAGTGCACCCGCGTCAGATGACCGGAAGAACAAGACCCTGTGTTTTGATCGACGGCACAGTTCGAGTAGCTCCAACAGCAGTGGTAAAAATCAAAACAGACTGGTTCAGAGGAACTAGAGAGGTGGTCTGCATGAAAAACCTACTTTGCGATCTCGTGCTGGGAAATGTTGAAGGGGTAAGAGGTTTTGATGCAATGGCGGCAGGAAAACGCTTTGGTCGGAAACCACAGAAATCCGCTTCCAACTACGACAGCACTCAGAGGAATGATCAGGTAAATTTTGGAAAATCGTCGGCTAACTCGGAGCTGTATCAAAGCAAGGAAAGAAACACGTCTGCCATTTCAAAAGTAGGAAATAAAGTTGAGGCAAAAGTTCAAGCTTTGAATCCGCCAAAAGAAAGACCAAGGCTCAATCTTCTGCCTAGAGGCCAACATGGAGGGGTGGGGAAAGTTGGAAAGTTGAATTCGGCAATCTTCGGAGATGCCCGCCCTGTTGACACAGCACGCAGAGAGATAGAGATTGAGAATAAGTTGAAAGGAAACTATTTCAAAGGCAAGGAGAACATCGGTGCTGACTTTCTTAGTCGTAAAGAGAGTGACGATGTAATCAAGAAACACTGACGCGTTTCTTTTTTCGAAGAGGGGGGATATGTAAGATGAAGATAATTCATCTTACGTATTTTTCATAGTATTTGTTTATTTTATTTTATTATGTGTGCATTTTATTAGGATTGGATATTTCGTAACAATAAGTCATATATATATGTATATATATATATATATATATGTATATATATATATATGTTTTTATATATATGTATGTGTGTATGTGTGTGCGTATTTACTAATTTTTTTATCTAGAAATTATATGTATATATATATATATATATATATATATATATGTATATATATATATATCTTTTTCCTGATTTTGATTGGTAAGAATGTAAATATTATTTTGTGTATGAATTTTGAGAAACTAGACAGTGTGTTATAAAGTTGAGTGTTCGAGAAGAAAAATAAAAGTTTAAAGAGACGTGCTGCAGAGAGAAATTGGAATTTACAAAAGATTTGTTAGAACCGTGCGAAATTCTACAAAGTGAGAGAATTCAGTTTTATTTGAGTCCAGTTAAAAGATTTATTTTTCAAGGGAGAATAATTAAGTTAAAATAAATTCGAGAAATATTGTGATATAAATAACTTCGACTTTAACGTTACGAATCGCTAGAAAGCATATTCCTCTACGTTTACAATGATGATGATGATGCTGATGGTGATGATAATGATAATGATGATGATGATGATGATCCTGATGGTGTTATTCCACTTTAATTTGTATGCTAGCCAAATCAACGGAGAAACCTCTACGTGTGATGCATAAAGATTCGATGAAAGGTTAATTTAATTCCTTACCGTTTTTCTTATTTTCATCTCTACCGCCATTTTCATCATCATTATCATCATCATCATCATCATCATCGTCATCGTCATCGTCATCGTCATCGTCATCGTCATCGTCATCGTCATCGTCATCGTCATCGTCATCGTCATCGTCATCGTCATCGTCATCGTCATCGTCATCGTCATCGTCATCGTCATCATCATCATCATCATCATCACCATCATCATCATCATCATCATCATCATCATCATCATCATCACCACCATCATCATCATCATCATCATCATCATCATCATCATCATCATCATCATCATCATCATCATCATCATCATCATCATCATCATCATCATCATCATCATCATCATCATCATCATCATCATCATCATCATCATCATCATCATCATCATCATCATCATCATCATCATCATCATCATCATCATCATCATCATCACCATCCTTATCACCAGGTTCAACACCACAACCATCATCTCACCAGCTTCATCCCTATCATCATGCTGATTACCACTATCACCATGAACTCATCAGTTTAAACCATCCGTGATCATCATGATTAGTTCACCCAGTTTTTCTAATCATCATCATCATTAATACCATCAATTCATTTTGAAATTTTGCTATCTTTAAAACTCAGATTTGGTTAAAGATAACTTTGTCTTCAATAAGCCGGTGGAGCAATTTGAAAGTCGGTATAATTATCATAAAATTAGCATAAGTATATTAAAATTAGCTCAAGTATATTATAAATAAGTATCATCAAGTTAGCTTAACACGTACATGCTGAATATTAAAATTAGTAATTTTTGTTTTATATAATGTTATTTCGAAACAGCTAACTGATAATAAAATTTCAAGTGTACAGCATATAAGTATCGTGTACAATATACAAACATTAGCTATTTATAGCATTTAAATATGTCACATTGTAGGTCATTGCACCGTCTGACCTAATCCTTGCTATTTATATCACTGCATTATGATTGGTTTAAAAGCAGTATTTTCACATTAATCTAATCGCATACATAGATAGGTATATGAACTACTTACAGCAACAACAAAGTCTTCACAAGCAACGAATACCATTAAATCAAAAAAATCGGATATCAGGGAAACCCGACCCTGCACCCCGGCAGAAAGGAAGGTCAAAAGGTGCCCTAAATGGGCTGAATGTTCGACTATCCTGATAGGGGATTATTTTATGAAATTTCGTTGCATGTTAGTAATTAAATTTAAAGAAATATATTAGTTTGAATGAACGAATAACTAAAAATAAAATTAAATAAAATTAGTTTATTAAAAATAATTTAATTTGAATGATAAAAAATTAATTGATTTAATAAAAAATAAATTAGACAAGCATAGTGTCTAGAAGTAAATTTAACTGTAATAGTTGATTAATTTATTTTACATTCAACCATAATGTTATTCAAATTAGTATTAAACTAAATGTAGTCAAGAAAAGTAGCATGGCGGGCATTAATAACAGATACCGCTCTACTAAAGCTGTAATTAAGAAATACCTTAGTGAATTCTCTTTCTCTTTCTTCGCTTTCTTTCTTTTTCTCTCTCTGTCTCTCTGTCTCTCTTTCTCTCTCTATTTCTCTTTTCTTGCTGTGATTATTAAAAACCAATTAAAACAAATTTAAATAAATTAAAAAATAGATAAACGAGCGATATAAGGGGTAAATAAAAATTTACGTAAATCATCACAAAACTAGATTTTATATAGAAAAAAAAATTGATTTCAGTTTTATGTTACTTTTCAATTTCAGTTGTCCAAACGAGGCTTCGGAAGACTGCGGCCTCACACGTGACAGTATCGGTAAACTTGACAATCTTCACTTGTAACTTATCATCTAATTTCAACCATGTAACTATTGACAGTACAATGATAATCATCATCATCATTATCATCATCATCATCGTCATCGTCGTCGTCATCATCGTCCCCGTCATTACATTTCAACAACCCTTTTTCATCAAAACCATGGTCATCTTCATTCTCAATTAACCTTATTAATATTTTTTTTTATTGCATTCACTGCTGTGTGTATGTTTCTTACTAATGTTAACATCCCTACCATCATTGTTATTTAATCGCTAACGTTAGAAGATGCTACGTTAGCATCTTTGTCATCCTTACTTTCTTTTATTTGATTTGTCACACATTGCAGAGAGATCAAACGAGGAATTGGAAAAGTCGAATTTCCCGTTCGGTTTGGCGTTTCTCTTCTTTATTTTCTTCACATTCACCATAACGTCTACTGCGTATCTCTATCTGTATTATCTAGAGCACAAGAAGATGAGGGAATCGTCGCTAGAGCGGTGAACTTTTTTTGCTGATTATTATTTCCTACAATTCATTATCACTATCATTATTTTGCTGATTATAATTTCCTACAATTCGTTATCACTATCATTATTTTGCTGATTATAATTTCCTACAATTCGTTATCACTTTTCGTTATAGCTAGTGTCTACACTGGGGTTTTTTATCATTAATTTTTTCGAAGCATCTTCACCACCGTTAAAATTATTTATATTCACTGCATATATGGATGGTAACAAAAATTTATTTAAAAAAAAAGGAATGTCACAGAGTTATTATTTTTATCAAGCATCCAACTATTTCATAATTTAAATAATTTATGCACGAAAGTAATTTATACATTTTTAATCGTGTCGAACTTTTAGTTTACAAGCGCCTAAATTTCAATGTTCATGTACGTGTCTATTGTCCATCATATAAAGTCACCATTTCTTCATAGGTAGCCATGTTTATAAATTTTCACCAGTCTTAAGTAGTACCGAAACCTGCGGGTTTTGAACTGCAGACCGAAGACCGTGGAAATAAGAATAACATGCGTATTCTTAATAACAATTGAAATTTTTTTTTTATTAAATTTAGTTTTCTTCCACCATTTCAACAGCTCGAGAAGAGTCAACAATTTAGAAGAAACTGCAATGAAACAAGAAAGCGCGCGCAAGCAAACTCGCATTAGCAGCAAAAAACTTCCTGACACTCCAGAAATCAGCGTCAACTCTCAATTGATCAAAAGTAGACTACCGAAAGAGACCTTTGGTCATCGGACACCTAGCGACAGCGAAAGAACATCAGGTGTTAGAAAATACAGAAAAAGCCAGCATAGCAGTCGTGTAAACAGCAAAGCTTTAATTAATAGCAAGAGAACCGATGGTCCGTCCCAGTTATCACCTAAAAAAGAAGAAATAATTCGAAGTTCCAGTCCCTTGTCAATCGTCGGCAAACGAAAAAATAGCCGAGAAGATAATCTCACAACAGTGAACGACGTCTTTGGCAACACCAGTGGACGGGTCAAATATTTCCATACGCATCTACAAATCCCGAGCGACCGGAGCAACAACTGCTCGTGGAACACCTTCGACGTGATGGCTCAGACGGATTGGACAGGGGCGGCGGTTCTCTACGGAGAAGAAAATCTTATTCGTAGGCGTAATATAAAACGCTCGGCGTCTGTTGAAGTTAGCTGCCGCACTGCCAACAAAACTAGCGGTTCCAGCGTGGAAAAAGAAAATAAACGCTACTGAGCCTTGGCTGAGCCAGCTGAGCTGCATGATTTAAGAAGGTTTCATTGTGGAAACCTGTTATGATGTAATTGAGCAAATCAAGATGCTTTAGTTATAAACATTTTAGTAAAATGACTTAATTGAAACTATATGTTAATGTTTTATTGCTTGCTTTTGGTGTTTATTATTTTTTTCAAAGTTTAATTGAATTATTTGCCAACGGTGCAGAGAAGAAGAGTATTAAGTTTTTCAAACAAGGAATACGTTTACTTTAAAAATTCAAATGATTCTCTGAGTTCAAAGTAGTTTTTTTGCTAAAATTAAAACAGAAAAGAAGTTTTTTTTATAAATAATAAAACTGAAAATATGTGTGCTTAAAAATTTAGGGTTTATATTATGACGTATCCAGTGTTTGCAAACAAAGACAATAACATCAGCAAAAAGCTGCCATATAAAGAAAAATTTTCACAAAATTTGAAAAGGTCATAGAAATGGTACAAAAATACTTTATTTGAATAGTTTGAGAAAATTATTTTAAGTTTACATAAAATTTGCCGTCTAACAACAAAACCAAAAAGTCGATTTTCTTCATGGCAAAGCCAAATCAACTATGCTAAATGGGACTCGGGTAGATGCTATTGTAACTTTTGCGACCAAATGAGGTTCAGTGCTTGAAATGCAAAAAGGAGAAAAAAGTTTATATACGCATTCTCCATCACAAAAACTGTTAATGGACGACGAACCCATTTATGAGGATTTGAGGGACCATCATTCGGCAAAATCTTTACCACAAAATCTCTATCACTCTGCTAATCAAAAACGTGTCAGACGATTCCAGACAGCTACTCCGATTTATAAAAGTAGCCTCAAACGAGATCCGAAACAGCAAAACGAAAGTCAGTTTAAAATAAATTTCCGCCAATCAATTTTAAACGTCGACAAATATATTTTGAAATTATCAATTTTAGATAAACAACCTAAACACGAACAAAGGCAACCACAAGGGCAACGAGTCTCGCTTCAGAAAAAACTACCAGTAGAAAGGCAACTTATTCTAAATGGAAAACAAGAGGAAAACGCTTTTCTGCTGCGACGATACTTGGAGCAGCAAGAAAAACTGTTAGAGCTGCTTCAACAGCAAAAGGAGCAGCTTCATTTAGGAAGTGCCTTAAGTACCAGCCCAAGAACAACCAGCCAAACAACTCTTCGATTGGTAGGTACTGAGAGAAGTTCATCGGTACAATTTGTCGTGTCGTGTACAGAAGAGGAAGGCGATCGTGCTGGCTGCCAAAATGGTGGAGTCTGTTGGAAACTGTCTGGTCAAGAAGATCTTAAATGCATGTGTGTAAAATTCTGTAGAATAGTGGCGGGAAGAGAATTGATTATTTAAAACTATATCCCTATAATTACTGGGCTTATATTGAAATCAATAAACATAGAAGAAGTCTAAACTTTTTCAATTTATTTTTCTTTTATTTATTGACCAAAACCTTTTGAGAAACCGTTAAGACATGAATAAATAATTATTAAACTTTCATTTTTTTTAAATGTGCAGGTGCCCTTCGGCGTATAGTGGTCTCATCTGTAACTTCACCCAAACTGAAAAAGGTTTTTTAAAAAACTTGCAAACTAGTTTGATTTATTACATTAAAGGCTAAAGAAGTTGGTATTAAAAAAACACTTTTTTTTTGAGTCGCCAGACATATACTCAAACGAGATGAAAGAGAAGGAAAATATTTCAGATAATTTTTTAGTTTCATTATGTTCAACAGGCTGTATAGTTTTATTATTTTAACCTGAGTTAGACATAAATTAATGACCTCTAATTTTTATTAAAACGCATAGAAGACATCTTAGAAGATGAAGAAGCACTTATGCCAGAGCACAAAGTTTCTTCAGATATCTTCCAGCTTCCAATTACCCAGTCTCCTGTTTATCCTGGACAACCAGCTCCTAAGGTTATCACTGCTCCGGTACCTGGAGGAGCCCCTCAAGTCCCCATTGAGTACCTTCCGTGTCAACCGAGAGAGGTCTTCACGAGCAAATGCCGCAACCAGTTCGACTGCGTTAAAGCCGTGGCAGGCGAAGATATTTTAAGATTAGAGTGTAGGTAGGTGGCATCCAATAGATCAGGTTGCATCCAAACAATATGCGTGGCTCACGGCGTGTCTGGTAGTCTAGGTGTGACATCGACATGTCTAGGTGTGACATCGACATGTCTAGGTGTGACATCGACATGTCTAGGTGTGACATCGACATGTCTAGGTGAGGTAGCATAGCCATCGGGGAGTGATAATGTCATTGTCACATCGGTAGCCGTCGGTGATATCTGTCACGTTGAAATTTGTGGGATGTTATTTTGATCATTGACTTTATAATGGTGGCGGAAATATTGAAGTGTGTTCAACTACTGTTGAAGTTTTTTAAATTATTTTTGAAGAAAAAAATTGTTTTATTTAATTTTTAAGTTATACTTATTATTATTTTATATTAATACATTTTTATTATATTTATATGTTTATTACATTCGCCAGGTGTCATCATCCTTATTTTGGAAAATTCTGTGATTTCGTTCGTAAGTCAACTTCTTGAACCTGACACATTATTTGAAAACAAACTAATCGACTGAGAATGAATTAATAATTAATATAATATTAAATTATTTGCCATAAAAATATCAATTGTAATATTTATAAGTCTTTTTATGCTATTTAATATCTTCTTTTTTTTGTTAAACAAGACAAAGATTTCCTAACACCAGCGGACACAAGCTTCAGCTTGACTACAGGACGCACAATTGGCCTGTCGTTGTTTGCTTTCAATTTAATCGTTCTCATCATCGTTTTAATCGTCTTCGTCGTCAGGTGACGTAGCTGAAGCGATTGTGGTGGTTGTGGTTGAAGATTTGGTGGTGGTTGTGGTTGCAGATTTGGTGTTGGTTGTGGTTGAAGATTTGGTGGTGGTTGTGGTTGCAGATTTGGTGGTGGTTGTGGTTGAAAATTTGGGCGATGGTTGTGGTGGTAGAGATGATGACTGTGGTGATAGTGGCGGTTGTGGTGAGCTTGTAGTGATGGCTGTGGTGGTAATAGTGCTATGTGACAAGTTTGTCGGTATAGCTGGTTATTAACGGGGATTTTTGTCGAAAACATTAAAAGGCTTGTGCTGAAATTCAGAAGAAATTGAGTCATCAAAGATAGAGACGAAAATGACATAAATGAGGTGGGAACAAATAAAAACAAAAATGTTTGATTTAAGAAATTTCTGTAGCGCACATCATTTTCACACGAGGCTGGCTAGAAGAGATGTGTAAAAATATGTTTAACTGAAAATAATATATTTCTTGTTAATTTTTGTTTTTTTTACATTATTATTATTATTATTATTGATTTGGTGATGATGATGTTCATAGTAGTAATGGTGATGATGATTATGGTGATGAGTGATGATGATGATGATATTAACATTTTCAGAAAAAAACTCAAGTCGAAAAATAGAGCAAAACATAAAAGTCATCATCATCATCACCACCATCGCGAAGGTCACCCCTATCCAGATGACGTCATCTACGACAACGGACGGATGCAATTGTCTCTACAGTCGGGTCTTGTGGACGAGCCACAGCGGCCGAACGAGGAACGGCCGAAACCCTATTACGGTCAAGGTCACGAAAAACCAGAAAAAACTTCGAGAACCACCAACCAGCTGACCAGGCTCAAATCCGACTTGTCATTTTGATGATGATGACTACGATGATGGTAGTGGTTATGATAATGATGACGACGATGATGATGATGATTGTAGCGGTGATGATGTTGGTGTTCATGATGAAGACAATGTGACGAAATTCCGACGTTAATAAATAATATTTTATTTTCGTTCCAAGTTCTTAAATTTAAGGCAACATTGCTTATGTAACGACGAATGAGACAACCTTGAAGATGCTTTTGTTGTTGTTGACAACAATGCCAACCACAAACAGCAACAAAAACGATAAACAACGGCCAGAATGGTGCCACAACAGTAACACAATAACTTCATGCGAGTAAATATGCAGCAATCTGAAGATATTTTTCGCAAAGGTGAAGATGAGGTGATGATGATGATGAAGATGAGGTGATGATGATGATGAAGATGAGGTGATGATGATGATGAAGATGAGGTGATGATGATGATGAAGATGAGGTGATGATGATGATGAAGATGAGGTGATGATGATGATGAAGATGAGGTGATGATGATGATGAAGATGAGGTGATGATGATGATGAAGATGAGGTGATGATGATGATGAAGATGAGGTGATGATGATGATGAAGATGAGGTGATGATGATGATGAAGATGATCATGATGTGGTGGTGATGGAATTGGCGTGACAATTACGGCGCTGTTTATGGTTATGGCGCTGCTGACGATGATAGTGGTGGAGATGATGATGGTGGCGATGACGATGAAAATTAGTTATTGATTTCAGAACATTATTTATATGTGTGTGTATGTGTGTGATCTTTTCGAAAGTGTGGGAAACAGAAATATTTGCGAATGGTGGCAGAAAAATACCTCTAAGCTAGAAAATAGAGTGGGAAAAAGTATGAAGGGGGAGAGAGAGAGAAGAGAGTAAAAGAGAGAAATTGGGAGGGAGAGAGAGAGACAGAAAAAAGAGGTGAAAGATACATTATTTCGTGACACACGAAATAATCTAAAATTAAGAGCGTGAAAATAGCTGAGTACGACAATTCGACAGCCATAGGCCGATAGTTTCTCAAAAGAAGCTTAAAACGCCCAAGATCCAAATCCTCAGCCCTCCGATCACGTCATTCGGTACCGAGTGAGTTTAATCGGTTGATTAGTCGATTAACCGAAATATGTGTGTATACGTGTAATTATTTAGCAACGGGAGACGTTTCTTGGTAATTAATTTTTAATACTTTGTAATTATTTTTTTATTTTCTTAAGCGGTGAGATGCTGAGTTGGGTTTATAATATGCAGCCAACCTTAGAATGGTTTGTTAATAAAACACCAGACCTATAGGTCAAAGAATTGTCTAAGAAGTCGAATGTTTAAAATAAGAAAAAAATGTGAATATTTATTTTTTGACTGGCTTGAGATGGCTTAAAATTGTCCTAATGAGAAAAACAAAAATTAATGAAATTAGGAAGAGAGAGTTAGAAAGAGAGAGAGAGAGAGAGAGAGAGAGAGAGAGAGAGAGAGAGAGAAAGAGAGAGCGGGGGAGTGAGAGTAAGAGAAAAGGAGAGTAAGAAGCAGAGAGTGAATGAGTTAGAGAAAAGGGTGTGCCCAAAAACCATATAATCTTTACAGTCCGTGCACCGCCACCACCACCAAGCCTACTTTACCTGGTTTTTCATGATGAAAGAAACGTTGAAGAATTTGAACGCCCTGTATTTTTTAATCATATTTGCGTCTTTCTCTCTCTTTCTCTCTCTCTCTCTCTCTACTTCCCTTTTTTTTCTTTCTTTCTTTCTTTTTTTTTCTTTCTAACCTACTAAGTTTTCAATATTTTCTTAATATATCTCAATACGAGCGACATCACCGGGCCAGACAATCGGTATGCAATGTTAAAAAAAAGTCTAGATATGAAGCGAGACACATTGATTTAATAGTTAAAAACTGTCAGAACAGAAAAAGAGTTAGCACATTTATATGAGTTATTTGGAATGGTAGAGCGAGTGGGAGTGGGAGCAGGAAAGCAAGTGGGACTGGAAAAGCGACCGGGAGCGGGAGAGCGAGTGTAAAAGCAGCCGGGAACAGGAGAGCAAGCGGTAAAGCAGCCGGGAGCGGGAGAGCGAGCGGGAAAGGGAGAGGAAGTTATTCATTTATTCAGGCAAACCGAAATGCAAGACATTCACTTGGCATGTGATAATAAAAAATATGAATGATTTTAAACCTAATAAAAAATCAAACATAATATAAAAATCAAACTGAAGATAAATTAAGTCACGGAGAAAGAGATAACGATCTGAGTCAACATGAGTAACAAGGCATCTAAATTTCTAAAACGTACTCGATAATAATACAACGCGTTTGGGCAAAGAGCTCAAAATGGTAACAATCTGATCGTTCCAATTCACCAGGCTACACGCGTTTTGTATTTTAAAAACAGTCACAGTCATCCAAAAAAAGTGTCAGTCGACATTATTACAGATTCACAAACAACATGAAATGTTTAGTGTTTAGTTGATTTTAGAAAGATTTAATGTGTCAGGGAATCGAACCAACATCCCTGAAAGTCATGAATCAGTCGCGTTAACCACACGGCTGAAATTGATTATAATTATTTAAAAAATTTGGCATAAATGTGTTTTTGGTCATATAATTTACTTATTCAATTATTGTATATAAATACCCATCTACTTACATATCTACCTACCTATATAACTGCCAAAATATCTATCTACTGAACTAATTACCTAATTACCTAACTAATTACCTACATACATAACTACCTATATAACTATCTACCTACCTATACTTCTATCTACTTACCTACCTACCTGCATATCTACCTACCTATACTTCTATCTACTTACCTATCTACTTACCTGCCTATCTCTCTGCATTATCTGTCTGCCAGGTTAAAGACGCACCTATTCGAAGACGTATGGATTATTATTAAATATCATTCTTTCCCTTCAATCTCACTGATTCATTTTTGTAGTATTATTGTTATTATTTATAATTAAAATGTGGAAAAACATTTTTAAATAATTTTTCTATGAAATGCAGCGAAAAAAATCAAAGAAATTATAAAAAACGGACAAGACAATATAAAACAAAATTTTTAAACAAAAAACGTTCATGTTTTTTATCCTCAAATTTAAAAGCATAACAAAATAGTAATCGCAGCAGTAATAATAATAATAATAATAATAATAATAGTAACAATACCCAAAAAATCTAAACCCAGTACCTAACAAGTTTGATAAACAATTTCATAAGTTACCAATAGATTACAGTTTTTTTTTTGCAAGCGAAATTGATTTATGTTCTCTAATAATAACAGTAACGGCATTAAGTGCTGAAAAGTGTTGGTTTGTTTTGTAAAAATATATAGCCATCTATGCAGTGTGCTTTAAGACTGAAATATGTGGGAAATACCAAAAGACTGAAATATGTGGGAAATACCAACAGATTTCCTGTCGCATACCTCAATTTGAGCTTATTTTTTTTTCTTTTTCTTTCACCGTAGCCACGGGCATAAAAACCGGGGGAGACGAGCAGGGTTGGTACTTGGTAGGTAGGTATACCCGTCCGCAGAATTTACTGTACCAAAAAATTTATTTACTAACCTGCCACAAATTCATGTAAAAAGCTAACTTTTATCTGACTTTCAGCTCAATTGGATGACGGAAAAGTTGTTAGTTTTCACTTTGAAGGTTTGCAAACAATCAAGCAAGCAATCAAAACCGGAGGTAAAGGTGGTAATATAAAGAATTTAATCATGTAAAGTATTTCTAATAAGAACAAGTAAATTAAAAACGAATTTTTAAAACCAATGCTCTTATATGTAATTAAAACACAAATTTTGCAATCAATTTTTTCTTATATTACTCTTTTATTTTATGTTAAAGTCGAAATATCTTAATTATATCGAAATATCGAAATTAATTAAAATTATCTAAATTAATTGACTTATTGTAAAACTAATAATTGAATATTGCATTGTCTTCTATTTTAAGCATGTATGCAAAATTTGAAAAAATCTATCATCAGGAAGTGACTCAAAAATTGATTGCAAGATTTGAAACAGACAGAGAAACAAACAGACAGACAGAGAAACAGAGACGACGAGTTAATAAAAGCATTGGTAATAATAATAAAAATATCATCAAAAAGCATCGAATTTAAATATCTCAACTATTTTCATGAAAATTTCGTACACGCTTGAGAATCGCGGTCAGTGAGTGTGGTTCGTGTTAACTTGGTAAAATAGTCTGCCAGTCGGTTAGCGTTTTGTGGTCAAGAAAACCCTCAAGAAAACCCTCCAGAAAACCCTCAAGAAAACCCTCAAAAAAACCCTCAAGAAAACCCTCAAGAAAACCCTCAAGAAACCCCTCGATAAAATCCTCAAGAAAATTAACTAAATTAATTGACTTATTGTAAAACTAATAATTGAATATTGCATTGTCTTCTATCTTGAGCATGTATGCAAAATTTGAAAAAAAATCTATCATCAGGAAGTGACTCAAAAATTGATTGCAAGATTTGAAACAGACAGAGAAACAGACAGAGAAACAGACAGAGAAACAGAGCCGACGAGTTAATAAAAGCATTGGTAAAAAAGCATTGGTAAAAATCGTTAAAATTCATCAAATTTCTGAAATACTGCAAAACTAAACACTGTAATTTATTAAAGTTTTAATTTTTGAAGAAAAAAATCTAAATGAGAATTACGTAAAAAAGTGAAAAAAATTAGTGTCCATATTTCTGAAATTCCCATTCTTGGTTATCTAAAGGACAAACGTTTCTTGTCTTTAACCACTTTGATATGCAATGGTAGTGGAAGGCATGATTGCACATTCCCCATGCTACTTGGCATTCTTCGTTTGTTGTCACTGCTTGACATTGAATACAATGATCCATGATGTTGTTTCTGCAAATAGCACAATTGTCAGATGTAACGTTCCATGTCCAGAGAGCAACGGCATTCCACTTTGTGATTTTAAATCTTTTCTTGGTTTGACTCTCAACTTGGTTGTTGCTGCTGCTGGTGCTGGTGGTGGTGGTGGTGGTAGGGACATTGTCAGTGACTTCCATTGGGGTAGACATTTTTTAAAATGATTAATTTATCGTTATTATATGATAAATAATTCACAAGTTATTTGATGATAAATATATTACTTTCAAATGCACTGAAGTCACTTACGGAAACAGAAAACCATATAAACATTGATATATATATATATATATATATATATATATATATATATATATATATATATATATATATATATATATATATATTTATATGTATATATATATATACATATAAATAAATAAATATATATATATATATATATATATATATTTATATGTATATATATATATATAGATTGGTATATTTATATATATATATATATATATACATATAAATAAATAAATATATATATATATATATATATATATATATATATATGTATATATACATATATATATATGTATTTATATATACAGTATATACATATATATATATGTATTTATATATACAGTATATACATATATATATTGTCTATATATATATATATATATATATCACGAAAAAATCACGTGACTTGTTGAGTCAATTTTTGCATATTAATGATGACACCCAGTGATGTTCCTCGCTTATAAATTAGATGCTAGTGTCACATGCATAAATGTGTGGCCCGACAGAATATATTTAAAAAAATATTCTATACAACTGAAATATCGAAAGATTCAAGTATAAGCGATCAATATGATGCCAACCCAAATTTAACCTTTAGACAGGCATTTTAGCGGCACGTTTTAAGTATACGAACTTAGGTGTTAAGTAATATAACTTACGCTGACCAATATAATAGTGCTTATTCAGATGATGAGTCTTTTATATACTACTAGCAGTGCCCGTAGCGGCTTCGCTCGCATGAAATTAGAGAGTTTGAACCGTGCATCCATAGTAGAGATCATTTTTTTAGGTCTCGGCTCGGCCCGTCGACAAATTAGCCCAGCCCGTTTTAAAAACCCAAACTCCTGGCCCGGCACAGCCTGTCCGAATTAGGCCCGGCACATTTTTACAGGCCTAGAAGTTCTATATACTTGATGAAAAACTTCGGCCCGTCCCACCTTGACCTCAGGTTTGGCCCGGCCAAACTGAAGACCCTAAAATCACTAAAATATCTATATACTTGGTGAAAAACCTCGGCCCGTCCCACTTTGATTTAAGGTTTGGCCTGGCCCGTGTGAAGACTCTAAAATAACGGCTTGGCCCGGCCGATGATAAACTGGACTTAGCTACTTTTAACCGGCACAAAACTTCAAAATACTAATTTTTACATTTGTAGCACTTACAGTTTGTGAGTAGCAGTTATATGGAAATCAAATAACCCTTATTTCCACCACACATTTGAGGTCCTGGAAACCAAATTTTCAAAAAATGCTAAAACACGTATTTCATTATTTTTGGTGTCGAAACTAAATACTAATTTTTACTTCTGTAGCATTAACAGTTTTTGAGTAGCAGCTACTTTAAAAACCAAATAACCCAAAAAATGATGAAACACGTATATCTTTTTTTTTTAGTAGATACTAAGTATTAATTTTTACATCTGTGGCAATTACAGTTGTTGAGTAGCAGTTACTTTAAAAACCAAATAACCCTATTTTCCACCCCACATTTGAAGTCCTGGAAACCAAATTTTCAAAAAATTGTGAAACCTGTATATCATTATTTTTAGAGTAGAAACTAAATACTAATTTTTACTTTTGTAGCATTAACAGTTTTTGAGTAGAAGCTACTTTAAAAACCAAATAAATAACCCAATTTTCCAACCCACATTTGAGGTCCGGGAAACCAAATTTGTAAAAAATGGTGAAACACGTATATCTTTATTTTTAGAAAAGAAACTAAATAATAATTTTTACATCTGTGGTATTTACTGTTTTTGAGTAGCAGTTACTATAAAAGACAATTAGCCCTATTTTCCACCCCACATTTGAAGTCCTGGAAACCAAATTTTCAAAAAATGCTAAAACACGTATTTTATTATTTTTGGAGTAGAAACTAAATACTAATTTTTACTCCTGTAGCATTAACAGTTTTTGAGTAGAAACTACTTTAAAAACCAAATAACCCAATTTTCCAACCCACATTTGAGGTCCGGGAAACCGAATTTTCAAAAAATGGTGAAACACGTATCTTTTTATTTTTTAAAAAGAATCTATATACCAAATTTCAAAATCTTCTCATTTTTGGTTTTCGAGATATACATTGTTTTAGAAAAAAGTTTGTTTTCCAGTTTTTTCCCCTCAGGAGCAAAATTTTCAAAAATCCTTTCTTTGCGGATGTTTACGCTATAAAAGTAATATAAGTTCCAAATTTCACGTTCCTAGGATGAGGCGTTTGAGCTCGGCGTTGATTATCAGTCAGTCAGTCAGTCAGTCAGTCAGTCAGTCAGTCAGTCAGTCAGGACATGTTCTTTTATATATATAGACTAGTCAAACGCATTGAAGTTGTTGTTGCTGCTTATGTATAACTTATAGACATAAGTAGTGGCATTAATGATGATGATGATTATGATGATGATGATGATGATGATGATGATGATGATGATGATGATGATGATGATGATGATGATGATGATGATGATGATGATGATGATGATGATGATGATGATGATGATGATGATGATGATGATGATGATGATGATGATGATGATGATGATGATGATGATGATGATGATGATGATGATGATGATGATGATGATGATGATGATGATGATGATGATGATGATGATGATGATGATGATGATGATGATGATGATGATGATGATGATGATGATGATGATGATGATGATGATGATGATGATGATGATGATGATGATGATGATGATGATGATGATGATGATGATGATGATGATGATGATGATGATGATGATGATGATGATGATGATGATGATGATGATGATGATGATGATGATGATGATGATGATGATGATGATGATGATGATGATGATGATGATGATGATGATGATGATGATGATGATGATGATGATGATGATGATGATGATGATGATGATGATGATGATGATGATGATGATGATGATGATGATGATGATGATGATGATGATGATGATGATGATGATGATGATGATGATGATGATGATGATGATGATGATGATGATGATGATGATGATGATGATGATGATGATGATGATGATGATGATGATGATGATGATGATGATGATGATGATGATGATGATGATGATGATGATGATGATGATGATGATGATGATGATGATGATGATGATGATGATGATGATGATGATGATGATGATGATGATGATGATGATAGTAGTTTAACAAAAGTTATTTTAAATGTTTTAATTATTTTTCTTTAAAGCATTGTATATATGACCTGTCTACAATTATATGCTCGTCTGTCTTCTCGTGTTTATGTCTTTGAAGAGAAACTCAAAATTACGAACTCATAACTGTTATCCAATCACAAACTATCTCACGACATTCAGACAATGAACGGCTGCATAGAACATAGATGTTTCTCCCGTAGAGCGTCAAACAGTTTCGTTGGTGTTGAATTCTCCTCTCGTTCTCGTAATGTATATAGTACCCCGTGAGACCTGTTCTTGGCCTTGTCAGACATAAATATAATTAAAACATCATTAAAACGGTCAATTTATAGAAAAAGTTTTTATTGAATAAAAAATAAATAAGTCTATAAATAGAACGAATAGAACAAGTTGAAGCAAAAATAAACGCAACCTGGTGTCACTGTCAAAAGTTATTTCTCGTTGAAATCAGAAATGTTTAATGTAATCGGATAACCTCTTGCATAATAAGCTTAAGTCGAACGTTTTGGATTTTTAGGACTGATACTGTACAAGCGGGAACGGGAGAACGAGCGGAAAAGGGAGAGCAAGTTGGGATGGGAGAGCGAGTGGGAGCGGGAGCAGGAAAGCAAGTGGGACTGGAAAAGCCACCGGGAGCGGGAGAGCGAGTGTAAAAGCAACCGGGAGCGGGAGAGCAAGCGGGAAAGTGAGAGAAAGTAGGAGAGCGAGCATAAGCGGGGAGAAAACAAAAATGAGCGAGAGAGAGAGAAACGATAAAAAAAACTTCTAAAAGTCCTGGGCAACGCCGAGTAACCCCACTAGTTTTATTTATAAATGCCCGAATTTTTATCATATTTGTTTAGTTTTTAGCCGCTCAGGGCGTGTGTTTCATTTATCTTGTACTAGAAATGCGTCCTTTGAGAGAGCACAACGCCGCTCCTACGCCCATTACTATTTGTTCTACAAATTAAATTTAATCCAAAAAGCTCTTGAATGACGTTGATTGCATTATTTTTGTATTGATGTTTAATATCTTAGAGCTAGGAAAGCATTTTGTTTGCAAAAATGGCTATGAAATTATGTTTTGTTTGTGATAATACTAAAAACAGGAGTGCAGTATTATGACATACAAGACATGCCTAAGTAAACTGTTATTAATGTTTTGAAGTAATTATCATTATTACTCACTATTAGTGATTTTTTTAACCTCAGTTCACTTTTCAATTGCTCCAATTGGTTATTTTAATGTGAGGTTAAGTTTTTTTTAAATTTAAAACTAACGAGCTGTCAAGAATGTTGAAATTATTAGATTGTAGAATAGAAAGGATGATGGCAGGGTTGCTGTTGATGATGAAAATGATGATACTGATTGTGAAGTTAGTGTTAGAAATGGTTGAGGTTCAAGTATTTTTACATGGCTCTGGTATTCACAATGGTACCTAAAATTGTTTCAACCTTCTTTAAAATTTGTAAAAAGACCCTATATATACATGAATAGATTTTATAGACATGTTTAAAAAAAAAGCAATTTATCATCGTGGCAATCTGTGCATACAAAAAATAGTTGAAAACAGGCAGATAATAAGCTAATAAATTGATTTAAATGGGTTAGGCTAAACTCCCAAAAGCAAATTAGTTAATGGTGGGCTGTCTATAACACAGGCAAGGCGTGCAACTTCTATTCTTAGAAAACTCTTTTTCTAATACTTAACCAAGCGTGTAAATTGGTTAGTAGAATTTTTCGTTATTTTTCGTCAAACCTTGAGTTCAATTTTTTTTCTTTCCTTACTTTGTTATAGCAGTTGGTTATGTGAGTTATATATCAACTAAATAATTATAAAATACTTCTAGTTATAATGATAATAATAATGATATAGAATTCATTTTATTATTAGTTCAGATAATTAAATTAAAGCTAATTATTTTTATTTTTATTTTTAAATGTTACAAAATTTTTTTAAAATTGTTTTGGGTCAAAATAATGTAAATTTTTAAGAAGTTTCTAAAAACGTTTAAGTGTGATTAAAAGAGCGTCTTACTAAAATATTCTTGAACGGACACTGGTTTAAAAATAGTTGAGTGAAGTTTCAGGATTGTCTAGAAAACATGTATAAGTGATTAATTAAAATAAACTTATTTATTAAAAAAAAAAAAATAACCAAAAACATATGCTTAAAATAAAATATAAATTTTATCTAAATTTTATCCTGATTGAAAATCAAGAGCAAATATAACTTTGAACGTAAAAGCGCTTCACACTTATTTTTCTTAAATTAGAAAAACAATTTTGTTGTTTTTAGGCATAATTAATCAATTCGTTGTTAAATAATTTTTAGTATTTAAGATATATTTATTTATTAGAATTAATGAATTATTTTTTCCGCAGGTTATTTCCTACTTTTTTCGACTTTTTTTCGGATTAAACTTAAAAAACTAAAAGGTTAGATTGTTATTTGTGACTAATAATATTTAAACCTTTGATTTAAAAAAAATGTCTTAATGAAATGTGAATAAAAATTATGAAAACCTGTTTAATTTATTTAAAAATATAACTGATATAAAATATAACTTTCATTATCAGTGAATAAATTGTCGCCGTAACATCATAAAACAAAGAAGTTACAATTGTGGCTAAGGAGTACCATCCTAGCGATAGGTTATTCCAGGTAGGCTACGTATTCTACGTATGTCATTTCAGTCATTTTGTATTAATATCACTTATAAACCATCAAAAATGACGGAAAGCTGTTAAAGACAATTTCAGCACAACCTAACATGGTCAAGCAAAATACATACATACGTACATATTTTTGTGACTTATTTGTCTTAAATTGGAAATATACTTTGTTGGTCTTATAAAAATTTTCGCATTTGAAAAGTTTTTAATTTATTTTTATTTATTCACAGTTTTCGTAATAAAGACTATCTCCATATGCAATTTTTTTTAAATTGCTCCAACGTTTCGGATGCCATAAGTGAACTAACACACACACACATTGCTTTTTAAAATCGCTTCTCGGCCTAATGATGAACGATTTAAATATTTTTTTTTACAAATAAAACTTCTCATACAAAATAGAATCTCTTTTTTTTTTTTAAATCTCATTTTTCTTCAACAGGAAATAAAGAAATAAAGACACTTTAAGTGATCCTAACTATGGCCGAGCGTAGTACCATAGTCACTTTGTATGCCAGAAGGCGTCGAAGAGCCAGATTTTTAGTCTTTGCTTGCTTCTGTGCCTGTGGATGGGTGGCATTTTTTGCTCCTGTTTCAGTGGTCGTCCTTGTCCTTTCTACGTGTTAGTTTCATCAAAACGTCTGTTTTTGCTGATTTAAAAAAAATTATCAATTATTTAATTTATGGTAACAGCTATTATTAATATAAATAAATATATCAGTTTAAAATAAGAAATATTTATTATAATTATTACCGTTTTCTAAATTAAAAAATGTTTAGTGCATTTTTTTTACTTTTTATTTTAGTTTCATTTTCATTAGAATGCTTGTAGACGAAAGTTTGAACGAGTGATAGACACTAGTTTTAGTATTCACTGTTTAAATGTTTAAATTTGTGTATAGTTTTCTTGTAGTTTATTTTTATTTTAGTGATTTATTTTCCGTAACCTTTAACATTCTACTTTAATTATTTCTCAGGATTTTACATTTAGGGCGTAAGGCGTAATGACACAGAGCATCGTTTTGTCACGCAAGGTTAACAGAAGGAAGGGCGGTTATAATAATAATAATAATAATTTCTGAATAAATCCAAAGAAGACGATAATAAAAAGCATTAATGTAATGAAACGATTGGAATACTTTCCCATGCTATTAGATTACAATATTATAAGTTAGAAGAAAACATTAAACATTTTACCGTAACAAAATATTACTTAAAAGTAAATATTTGTATACATTAAACGCTTTAAATAATTCTAGAGCCAGAAAAAGTGACTGCAAATAAATATTTATGTGCTTAAAAACAATAATTGCCAACTGGTCAAATAATTAAAAATTAAATCCAGGATTGACTCAAAAACCTACGAAAGAAATGTGTATGTATTATATAAAAGCTTATATTAAATAAAGACTAAAAAATTTTTGTCAATAAAAAATGGCAGAAAAGTCATAATAAAATTGAATTCAATAAGAAAATTGAACGTTATTGTAACAGAAATGTATTTATTGTTATTTTACAGCCATCGATAATCTTAAAGTGACAACGATGCAGCCAAACACAACTCTGACAACAACACCGATTATAACAAAACCTCAAGCAACAACTGCAATGAATTTAACAACAAACACAACAATGAATTTTACAACGCTACTCAATGCTGTCAACGGAACAACTGCATCGATTTTACCAACCACAACAGGACTATCAACAACACCAGGACAATCAACATCATCAGGACCATCAACATCAGGACCATCAACACCATCAGGTCCATCAACCACATCAGGTCCATCAACTATATCCGGTCAATCAACTACATCAGGACCATCAACAACATCCGGGCCAACTTCATCAGGTGCATCAACAACATCAGGACCATCAACAACATCAGGGCCAACTTCATCAGGTCCATCAACAACATCAGGTCCATCGACAACATCAGGTGCATCAACTACATCAGGTCCATCAACTACATCAGGACCATCAACTACATCAGGGCCATCAACTACATCAGGACCATCAACAACAGGTCCATCAACAACATCCGGTCCATCAACTACATCCGGTCCATCAACTACATCAGGTCCATCAATAACACCAGGATCAACTACGTCAGGCCCATCAACTACATCAGGTCCATCAACAACATCAGGTCCATCGACAACATCAGGTCCATCAACTACATCAGGTCCATCAACTACATCAGGACCATCAACTACGTCAGGCCCATCAACTACATCAGGACCATCAACAACATTAGGGCCAACTTCATCAGGTCCATCAACAACATCAGGTCCATCGACAACATCAGGTCCATCAACTACATCCGGTCCTTCAACTACATCAGGTCCATCAACAACACCAGGATCAACTACGTCAGGCCCATCAACTACATCAGGACCATCAACAACATCAAGTCCGTCAACAACATCAGGATCAACTACGTCAGGCCCATCAACTACATCAGGACCATCAACAACATCAGGTCTTTCAACAACAGGTCCATCAACAACATCAGGTCCATCAACAACAGGTCCATCAACTACATCCGGTCCATCAACTGCATCAGGTCCATCAACAACACCAGGATCAACTACGTCAGGCCCATCAACTACATCAGGTCCATCAACAACATCAGGTCCAACGACGACATCAGGACCATCAACTACATCAGGACCATCAACAACACCAGGATCAACTACGTCAGGCCCATCAACTACATCAGGTCCATCAACAACATCAGGTCCATCGACAACATCAGGTCCATCAACTACATCAGGTCCGTCATCTACATCAGGACCATCAACTACATTAGGACCATCAACTACATCAGGACCATTAACAACAGGTCCATCAACTACATCCAGTCCATCAACTACATCAGGTCCATCAACAACATCAGAATCAACTACGTCAGGCCCATCAACTACATCAGGACCATCAACAACATCAGGACCAACTACATCAGGTCCATCAACAACATCAGGTCCATCGACAACATCAGGTCCATCAACAACATCAGGATCAACTACGTCAGGCCCATCAACTACATCAGGACCATCAACAACATCAGGGCCAACTTCATCAGGTCCATCAACTACATCCGGTCCATCAACTACATCAGGTCCATCAACAACACCAGGATCAACTACGTCAGGCCCATCAACTACATCAGGTCCATCAACAACATCAGGTCCATCGACAACATCAGGTCCATCAACTACATCAGGTCCATCAACTACATCAGGACCAACAACTACATTAGGACCATCAACTACATCAGGACCATCAACAACAGGTCCATCAACTACATCCGGTCCATCAACTACATCTGGTCCATCAACAACATCAGAATCAACTACGTCAGGCCCATCAACTACATCAGGACCATCAACAACATCAGGCCCATCAACAACAGGTCCATCAACTACATCCGGTCCATCAACTACATCAGGTCCATCAACAACACCAGGATCAACTACGTCAGGCCCATCAACTACATCAGGTCCATCAACCACATCAGGTCCATCGACAACATCAGGTCCATCAACTACATCAGGTCCATCAACTACATCAGGACCATCAACAACATTAGGGCCAACTTCATCAGGTCCATCAACAACATCAGGTCCATCGACAACATCAGGTCCATCAACTACATCCGGTCCTTCAACTACATCAGGACCATCAACAACACCAGGATCAACTACGTCAGGCCCATCAACTACATCAGGTCCATCAACAACATCAGGTCCATCGACAACATCAGGTCCATCAACTACATCAGGTCCGTCATCTACATCAGGACCATCAACTACATTAGGACCATCAACTACATCAGGACCATTAACAACAGGTCCATCAATTACATCCGGTCCATCAACTACATCAGGTCCATCAACAACATCAGAATCAACTACGTCAGGCCCATCAACTACATCAGGACCATCAACAACATCAGGACCAACTACATCAGGTCCATCAACAACATCAGGTCCATCGACAACATCAGGTCCATCAACTACATCCGGTCCTTCAACTACATCAAGTACATCAACAACACCAGGATCTACTACGTCAGGACCATCAACTACATCAGGACCATCAACAACATCAGGTCCATCAACAACATCAGGATCAACTACGTCAGGCCCATCAACTACATCAGGACCATCAACAACATCAGGGCCAACTTCATCAGGTCCATCAACTACATCCGGTCCATCAACTACATCAGGTCCATCAACAACACCAGGATCAACTACGTCAGGCCCATCAACTACATCAGGTCCATCAACAACATCAGGTCCATCGACAACATCAGGTCCATCAACTACATCTGGTCCATCAACTACATCAGGACCAACAACTACATTAGGACCATCAACTACATCAGGACCATCAACAACAGGTCCATCAACTACATCCGGTCCATCAACTACATCTGGTCCATCAACAACATCAGAATCAACTACGTCAGGCCCATCAACTACATCAGGACCATCAACAACATCAGGCCCATCAACAACAGGTCCATCAACTACATCCGGTCCATCAACTACATCAGGTCCATCAACAACACCAGGATCAACTACGTCAGGCCCATCAACTACATCAGGTCCATCAACCACATCAGGTCCATCGACAACATCAGGTCCATCAACTACATCAGGTCCATCAACTACATCAGGACCATCAACTACATTAGGACCATCAACTACATCAGGACCATCAACAACAGGTCCATCAACTACATCCGGTCCATCAACTACATCAGGTCCATCAACAACATCAGAATCAACTACGTCAGGCCCATCAACTACATCAGGACCATCAACAACATCAGGACCAACTACATCAGGTCCATCAACAACATCAGGTTCATCGACAACATCAGGTCCATCAACAACATCAGGACCAACTACATCAGGTCCATCAACAACATCAGGTCCATCGACAACATCAGGTCCATCAACTACATCCGGTCCTTCAACTACATCAGGTCCATCAACAACATCAGGATCAACTACGTCAGGCCTATCAACTACATCAGGACCATCAACAACATCAGGGCCAACTTCATCAGGTCCATCAACAACATCAGGTCCATCGACAACATCAGGTCCATCAACAACATCTGGTCCATCAACTACATCCGGTCCATCAACTACATCAGGTCCATCAACAACATCAGGATCAACTACGTCAGGACCATCAACTACATCAGGTCCATCAACAACATCAGGTCCATCAGCTACATCCGGTCCTTCAACTACATCAGGTCCATCAACAACATCAGGATCAACTACGTCAGGCCCATCAACTACATCAGGACCATCAACAACATCAGGTCCATCAACAACATCAGGATCAACTACGTCAGGCCCATCAACTACATCTGGACCATCAGCAACATCAGGGCCAACTTCATCAGGTCCATCAACAACATCAGGTTCATCAACAACAGGTCCATCAACTACATCCGGTCCATCAACTACATCAGGTCCATCAACAACACCAGGATCAACTACGTCAGGCCCATCAACTACATCAGGTCCATCAACAACATCAGGTCCATCGACAACATCAGGTCCATCAACTTCGTCAGGTCCATCAACAACATCTGGTCCATCAACAACACCAGGTCCATCGACAACATCAGGTACAACTTCATCAGGTCCATCAACAACATCAGGATCAACTACAACAGGTCCATCAACTACATCAGGACCATCAATAACATCAGGACCATCAACAACAGCTGGATCAACTACATCAGGTCAGTTAAAAGTTTTAACAAAACAATCGTAAATTAACTACTTTATTATATCTGTAGGTGTTGAATTTTATGGTAGTTCTACCGTGTCATACACAGCTCTCTTTTTTTATACATGCACTAATATTTCAAATCATATGAAAATAATGGCCATAAAAATCACCGTAGTTTTACATTTCCATCAATATTTTGAGTTTGTTAAAAATTAATTTTCTCGAATGAAAGCTTCTGGATATAAGATATTGCATTTTTATTAATAGAATTTTTTTATTATAGAATTGAAGTCGTCAAAATGGTGCTTTCGTTTTTAAAGTATTATCTTTCTCACCTACTCGTACACAAGCGCTATTGTACTTAAATAGATAATGTGTAGTACTTTATATCAATTTTACTTTTATGTCTTTCTGTCTGTCTGATTGAACCGAAACCCATTTCCCGTCATCCAATCGATCTGAAACTAAGTCCATAGAATCTTTAGGACCAAACATTACTTTTGAGATAATAATGCTAAAAAACAAAAATAAATTATTTAACGCACTGTTAAAATATCATTACATATTTGTTTTCTTCATTGAAAAACAACAAATTTTGAAGTCAACTTTTAACCATTTCACGTCTTCCTAGCGATCTGACGTTTTTTACGTCGATTCGATAATTCAAATATACAAATTGAACTTTTTTTATTCATAATGGAATATTGTTTTTATGCCAATTTTATTGCAGATAGCAATTTAACACTAAAAATAGTCGATGTTTATATATATTATACAGTTATAGCTTCATAAAAAATATTTGCTTTAAATTTGTATTTTTCTATTTTAAATATATAAGAGATTTTTAATAAATGAAGACTTTTACGGTTCATTTGTTTATATTTGTATATGTCTGTGGCATATACATAGAATGTACTCGGAATGTATATGTAAAGTACATGGGAAGTGATGTCCATGAGATGTACGTGGGATGTACGCTCGCGCGGTTATAATGACGGCGAAATTTCACATCAATTATATAAGGTCTATCAACATCATCAGGCCTAACTTTAACAGGTCAAACAACAACATACAGACAAAAAATAACATCAGGATCAATTACAACAGGTCCATCAACCGCATCAAAACCATCAACTATATCAGGTCCAACAACTATATCAGGTACATTAAAAACATCAGGGCCAACCTCAACAAGTCCATCGACAGTATCAGTACCATCAACATTATCAGGACCATCATCATTATCAGGATCATCAACATTCGCAGGACCATCAACAACATCAGTTCCATCAACAACATCAGGACCAACAACAAAATCAGGACCATCAACATTATCAGAAGAATCAACAACATCAGATCTATCAACTACATCAATTTTCACAAAAACAACAGCACCACTTTGGTCAGGTCCATCAACAACATCACGACCTTCAACAAAATTAAGATCAACTATAATAGGTCCAATAATAACATCACGTCCATCAGGGTCATCATCAATATCAAGTCCATCAATTACATCAGGTCCATCAACTATATCGGGTCTATCAAGTATATCAAGTCCATCAAATAAAACAGGTCCATCAACAACATCAGATCAACTTTTAACAGGTGTATCAACAAAATCAGTACCTCCAAGAACATCACGACAATCGACTACACCAGGTCAACCAACAACATCAGGTCCCTCTACAATATCAGGGTCAACATCTTTGAGTCCATCAAAAACATCAGGTCCCTCAAATACATTAGAACCAACCTGGTCAGGTCGATCAACTTTATCTGGTCTTTCGAACACATCAGGTTCATCAAATATATCTGGTCCATCAAGTACATCAGGTCCATCAACCACATCTAAACCATCAACAACCGGTCCATCAATAACATCAGGGCCAGCTTCATCAAGTCAATCAACTGTATCTGAACTATTGACAACATTAGCATCAAGTGAATCAAGTCCATCTACTACATCAGAACCATCAACAACATTAAGTTTATCAATAACATCAGGACCAATTTTAACAGGTCCATCAAGAATATCAGGACCATCAACGACATCAGGAGCAGTAACATCATTAGAACCATTAACAACATCAAGTCTATCAACTACATTAGGTCCATCAACAACACCAGTACCATCAACAACATCAGGACCATCAATAACATCAGGATCAACTACTACAAATCTATCAACTATAACAGGACTAACAACAGCGGTTCCATTAACTATACCAGGTCCATTAAATACATCAGATCCATCAACAACATCAGGACCATCAATTAAATTCGGTCCATCAACAACATCAGGACCATCAATTAAATTCGATCCATCAACAACATCAGGTCCATCAACAGTATCAGAACCATCAACAACTTTGATACCACCAACAACGTCAGGACCATCGACACCTTTAATACCACCGACAGCGTCAGGACCATCAATAACATCTGGATCAACTATACCAGGTCCATCAACTACATCAGGACAATCAACAACATTAGAGTCAAGTATAACCGGTCCATCAACTACATCAGGATCATCAACAACACGTCCATCAACAACACATCAATCAACAACTCGTTCATCAACTACATTAGGTCCCTCAACTATATCAGGTCCATCAACAACATCAAGGGTAACTTCAACTGGCACATCAACAATATCAGGATCATCAACATTATCAGGATCATCAACATTATCAGGATCATCAACATTATCAGGATCCTCAACATTATCAGGATCATCAACATTATCAGGATCATCAACATTATCAGGATCATCAACATTATCAGGATCATCAACATTATCAGGATCATCAACATTATCTGGACAATCAACCTCATCTGGTTCATCAACAACATCAGGGCTAACTTTAACAGGTCTTTCAGCAGTTTCAGGGCAAGTTTCATCCGATCCATCAACAATATCAAGACCATCAACATTATCTGGGCAATCAAATACATCAGGATCATCAAAATCATTGGAACCATCAATAACATCAGGTTTATCAAATCCATCAAAAACATCAGCACTATCAATAACATCAGGATCAACAAATTTCTCAATTAGAATAGGACCATCTACATCAGGTCCATCAACTATATCAGGTCCATCAACTACATTAGGTCCATCAACAACATTAGGGGTCATTTCAACAGGTCCATCAACAACATCGGGATCACCAAAATCAGAACGATCAATTTTATCTGGTCCATCAACTAATAATACAGGTTTCTTTAATACATCAGGTCCATCAACAACATCAGGGCAAACTTCAACAGGTGCATCAACATCATCAGAGCAAACTTTGACAGGTTCATCTACTATAGCCGGACCATTAACAATATCTGGTTTATCAAGAAAATCAGAACCATCAACAACATCACGTCTATCAACTATATCAAATCTATTAACAACATCAGCATTATCTATAACATCAGGAGTAATTACAACAAATTTATCACTTTCATCAGAACCGTCAACATCAACAACAACTAAACTATCAACATCATTAGAACCATCAACAACATCAGGTCTATCAAATATATCAAATCCATCAACAACATCAGCGCTATTAATAACATCAGGATCAACTACAAATTTCTCAACTACATTAGGACCATCAACATTAGGTCCATCAACTATATCAGGTCCATCAACTACATCAGAGTTAAATTCAACAGGTCCAACAAATGTATCGGGATCATCAACATCATCAGAACAGTCAATCTTATCTGGTATTTCAACTATAACTGGTCCATCAACAACATCAGGGCTAGCTTCAAGAGGTCAATCAACAATTTCATGGCCAATTCCATCTGATTCATCAACACTTTCAGGATCATCAATCTTATCAGTACCATCAACATTGTCAAGGCAATCAATAACATCAAAACCATCAACATCATTAGAACCATTAACAACATCAGGTCTATCAACTATATCAAGTCTATCAACAACATCAGCATTATCAATAACATCAGGAGCAATTACAACAAATTTATCACTCTCATCAGGACCGTCAACATCAGGTACATCAACAATATCAGATTCATTTACAACATCTGGTCCATTAAATACATCAGGTCCATTAGCTATTACAGGTCTTTTTACTACATCAGGTCCATCAACAATAGCCGGAGCATTACCAATATCAAAACTATCAACAACATCAAAACCATCAACAACATCAATACCATCAACAACTTCAAATTTGTTATCAATATCAGGGCCAACTTTGTTAGGTCCATCAACAACATCAGGACCAAAAATAATATCAGGTTCAACTACAACAGGTCTATCAATTGCAATAGAACCAACAACAACAGCACTAAGTCCAACTTTATCAGGTCCATCAACTACATCACGTCTATCAACAATATCAGAGCTAACCTCGTCTGGTCCATCAACTATATCTGGTCCAGCAAGTACATCAGTTCCATCAACAATATCCGGGCAAACTTTAACACGTTCATCCACAATATCAGGACCATCAACAATATCAGGACCATCAACATTATCAGAACCATCAACAATATCTGGACCATTACCATCGTCAGGTCCATCCACATCTTCAAGTCCCTCAACTACATGGGAGCTAGTTTCTTCGGGTTTCTCAACAATATTAAGACCATCAACAACATCAGGACCATCAATAACTTTAGACGCACTTACAGCAGGTCTATCATCAGTTTCAGAACCATCAACAACTTTAATACCACCAACAGCGTCAGGATCATTAATAACTTCAGGATCAACTACATCAGGACTATCAACATCATTAGGATCAACTATAACAGGTCCTTCAACTACATCTGGACCATCAACAACAAGTCCACCAACTACATTAGGTCTCTCAACTACATCAGGTCCATCAACAACATCATGGCCAAATTCATCAGGTCCATCAACAACATCATGGCTAACTTCATCAGGTCCATCAACAACATCAGGACTATCAGAAACATTTGCATCAAATACATCAAGTCCATCAACTACATCAGGTCCGTCAACAGCATTAAGATCAACTACAGGACTATCGACAACATCTGCATCAAATCCATTAACTGCATCAAGTCCATCAACTACAACACGTATAACTTCAACAGGTCCATCAACAACGTCGGGATCACCAATATTATCAGAAACATCAACAACATCAAACCCATCCACTATCTCAAGTTTATCAAAAATATCAGAACCCATTATGTTAGGTCTATCAACAGTATCAACATCAAGCCCATCCACTATCTCAAGTTTATCAAAAACATCAGAACCCATTATGTCAGGTCTATCAACATCAAATTCTTCAGGTTCATCAACTGCATTAGAACAATCATTAGCAACAGGTCCATCAACTATATCGGGTTCGTCAACTGCATCAGGCCCATCAACTATATCAGATCCATCAACTAAATCAAGTCCATTAGCTAAATCAAGTCCATCAGGAACATCAACATCATCAGCTCTATCAACAACATCAAGGCCAACTTCAACAGTTCCAATAACAACATCAGGACCATCAACAATATCAGGACCAGTAACAACATCAGCATTATCAACAACAGCAGGATCAGCTACATCAGGTCATAGAAGTTTTCAATCAAACGATCGTAAATGTACTACTAATATAAATATAGGTGTTGAATTTAATGGTAATTCTACCGTCGCATACATAGCTTTCTTTTCTTATACATACACTTAAACTCTAAGTCATATGAATACCTTTTTAGAAAAAAATAATCGTAGATTTAATTTTCAAATATAAGTTTGTTGAAAAATAAAATGTCTCGATATTGCATTTTATTAACCTACTTTTTAAATGCTTTTATTTAACTTCACTCGTCTCGCTGTTTGTTTGTTTGTTGGTTTGTCTGTGGTGATCAAATCTTAGAAACAAATATTCACCCACTTTTCGACCACCTAGAGCTCTAAAACGTTCAGGAAAGCTTTATTCTAGATGACTATACATGAATTTATTTTTTCCGACATGAATTAGGTTTTAAATCAATTGAAATTAATCAAATCAAATTAATTCCTGCCATCTAGCGACTGTAATAAATTGTTTTTGTATAAGAGGTCCAAAATAATTAAACAGTACGAATGTTTATTTATAAGTCGCCAGATGTCCAAAATAATTAGCAAGAATTTATTTTTTATCTTTACTTGTTTTATTTATACAATTTAAATCATCAAAAAAATCTCACAATTACATCAGGTTCATCAACATCACTAGCCCATTTTTGGTTTTTTTGTATCTTTTTATGTTTTATCAGTCCGTGGGATATTGATGGGATGTACATGGGATATACATGGGAAGTACGTGAGATGCCCGTGGGATGTACATGAGATGTCTATTGGATTTAAACAGGATTTACGCTCGCCCTGTTATAATGAGAGCGAAAATTATCAACTTAAATATAGCCATACTTTTTTTTACTTTAGAACAGAACAATAATTTTACGATGCGATTCCGCTAATAAATATCATCACTGCTAATGCATTTTTTTAAATTTATTTTTAAATTATAATTACTTCTAACCTTAATTTTTAAATCACTTATAAAAAATGCTTTTATTGTCGACAACGGGTTTCTTTTATATATATATATAAATATATATTTTGATATGTCCATGGGATATACTTGAGAGTTAAATGGGATGTGCACGGTATCTCTATGGAGTTTTTATAGGATATACACTCGCACGTAATAACGACGGCGAAAATTCTCAACTTCAAACATAACCACACTTTATCTAATTTTGGATCATCCACAATATCATAACCATCAAAATCATCAGGATCAACTAGAACAGGTCCCGCAATTCCATCAGAGCCAATCGCGTCAGGTCCATCAACAATATCAGGACAATCAACATCATCAGAACCATCAACAACATCAGGTTTAATTACAACAGGTCTATCAACTACATCAGGACCATCAACAACATCCGATCCATCAAATATATCCGGTCCATCAAAAACATCAGGTCCGTCCAATATATCCGGTAAATCAACAACATCAGGTCCATCAACAACATCAGGACCATTAAAAACATTAGGATCAACTACAAAAGCTGCTTCAACTATAGCAGGGCTATCAACTACATATAGTGTATCAACAACATCAGGACCATCATCATCATCAGGACCATCAACAACATTAGGATCAACTACAACAGGTCCATCAACTTCATCAGGTCCATCAACTTCATCCGGTCCATCACTAACATCAAGATCCACTACAACAACTGCATCAACTACAACAGGTCTATCAACTACATCAGATCCAACAACAACAACATCAGGACCATCATCAGTACCATCAACAACAGGTCAAACAACAATATCAGGACCATCACCATCATCAGCATCAACTACAACAGCTTTCTCAACTACATCAGATCCATCAACAACATCAAGGCCAATTTTATCAGGTCCATCAACGACATTAGGTTCAGCAACAACATCAGGATCAAATACGTCAGACACATCAACTACATCAAGAACATCAACAACATCAAGTCCAACTTCATCAGGTCCATCAAACACATCAGGTCCATCGACAACATCAAGTCGATCAACAACATCAGGTCCACCAACAACATCAGGATTAACTAAATCCAGTCCATCATCAACATCAGGACCATCAACAGCTATGGTATCAATAACAACAGGTGTATCAACTACATCAGGACCATCAATTACATCAATAACATCAACTACATCAGGACCATCAACAACAGGTCTATCAACAACATCAGGTCCATCAACTACATCAAGATCAATAACAACTTTGGGATCAACTGCAACAGAACCATCAACATTTTTGGAATCAACTACAACAGGACCATCAACTACAACAGGACCATCAACTACAACAGGTCTATCAACAACATCTGGTTTATCAATTTCATCAGGTCCATCAATAACATCGGGTACAATAACTACATCAGGGCCAATTTCATTAGGCCCATCAACAACATCAGTATCAATTACATGGGGTCCATCATCTACATCAGAAGCATCAACAACTTTTGAATCAACTACAACAGGACCATCAACATCTTTGAGTCCATCATCTACATCAGGTCTATCAACAACATCAGGTCCTTCAACAACATCAGCATCAGTTACATCAGGTCGATCAACAACAGGTCTATCAACAACATCAGTACCATCCACAACTTTGGGATCAACTACAACAGGACTATCAACATCTTTAGGATCAACTTCAACAGAACCATCAGAAACTTTAAGAACAGCTACATCGATTCCATCAACAACATCAGGACCATCAACGACAGGTCCATCAAAGTCACCAGGAACAACTACAACAGGTCCATCAACTACATCCCGTACATCAATTATATTTGGTCCATCAACCACATCCGGTCCATCAACCTCATCAGGTACATTATTAACATCAGGTACAATAACTACATCAAGTCCAACCACAACATCAGGTCCATCAACAACATCAGTATCAATTACATGGGGTCCATCATCTACATCAGTACCATTAACAAATTTTGGATCAACTACAACAGGACCATCAACATCTTTGGGTCCATCATCTACATCAGGTCCATTAACAACATCAAGCCCTTCAACAACATCAGCATCAGCTACATCAGGACCATCAACGACAGGACTAGCAACAACATCAGAACCAACAACAACTTTGGGATCAACTACAACAGTTCCGTCAACAACGTTAATATCAACTATATCGGGTCCATTAACTACATCAGGACCATCAACAACAGGTGCATCAACTACATCAGGACCATCAATAACATCAGGGCTAACCACATCCGGTCCATCAACAACATCAGGTCATTCTACATCGGGTCTATCATCTACATCAGGACCATCAACAACTTTGAGATCAACTACAATAGGTCCATCAACAACTTTGGAATCAACTACATCCGGTACATCTACAACATCAGGATCAACTACATCAGGTCCATCAACAACAGCAGAATCATCATCTACATCAGGTCCATCAACACGATCAGGTCCATCAACAATATCAGGGCTAATATCATCAGGACAATTAGCAACAGGTCCATCAACTAGCTCCGGACCATCAAATTCATTAGGACTATCAACAACATCAGGGCTAACTACATCAGGTCCATCAATAACATCAGGTCAATCTACATCGGGTCTATCATTTACATCAGGATTATTAACAATTTTAGAATTAACTACAACAGGAGCATCAATAACTTTGAGATCAACTACATCAGGTACATCAACAACATCAGGATCAACTATATTGGGTCCATCGACTACATCAGGACCATCAACAACAAGTCCATCAACTAAATCAGGTACATCAAATACATCAGGTTTATCAACAACATCAGTTCTATCAACTACATCAGGTCTATCAACTATATCCGGTCCATCAACATCATCAGGATCAATTACATTGGGTCTATCAACTACATCAGGACCACCAACATCTTTGGGATCAACTACAATAGGACCATCAACATCTTTGGAATCAACTACGACAGGTCCATCGACTCCATCCGGTCCATCAACAACATCAGGTCCATTAACAACATCAGGATCAACTACATCGGGTCCATCATCAACATCAGGACCATCAACAACTTTAAGATCAACTACAATAGGACCATCAACTACAATAGGACCATCAACTACATCAGGTACATCTACATCAACAACTTTGGGATCAACTACAATAGGACCTTCAACATTTTTGGAATCAACTACGACAGGTCCATTGACTCCATCCGGTCCATCAACTACATCAGGTACATCTACAACATCAGGATCAACTACATCAGGTCCATCAACAACAGCAGAATCGTCATCTACATCAGGTCCATCAACAATATCAGGTCCATCAACATCATCAGATCCATTAACAACATCAGGATCAACTACATCTGGTCCATCATCAATATCAGAACCATTAACAACTTTGGAATCTACTGCAACAGGTCTATCAACAACATCAGGTCAATCAACAACATCAGGGGTAATTTCATCAGGTCCATCAACAACATCAGGGCTAATTTCATCAGGTCCATCAACAACATCAGGTCTATCAACACCATCAGGTTCATCAACTACATCTTATTTATTAACGACATCAGGATCAACTACATCTAGTCCATCAATTACATCAGGACAATCAACAACAGGTCCATCAACTACATCCGGTCCACCAAATTCATTTGGATTATCACTCACATCAGGGCTAACTACATCAAGTCCATCAATAACATCAGGTCAATCTACATCGAGTCTATCATTTACATCAGGATTATTAACAACTTTGGACTTAACTACAACAGGAGCATCAACAACTTTGGGATCAACTACATCAGGACCATCAACAACTTTGGGATCAACAACAATAGGACCATCAACAACTTTGGGATCAACTACAATAGGACCATCAACAACTTTGGGATCAACTACAATAGGACCATCAACATCTTTGGAATCAACTACGACAGGTCCAACAACTCCATCCGGTCCATCAACTACATCAGGTACACCTACAACATTAGGATCAATTACATCACGTCCATCAACAACAGCAGAATCATCATCTACATCAGGTCCATCAACAACATCAGGTCCATTAACAACATCAGGATCAACTACATCGGGTCCATTATTAAAATCAAGACCATTAACAACTTTGGGATCTTCTGCAACAGGTACAACATCAACATCAGGTCAATCAACAACATCATGGCTAATTTCATCAGGTCCATTAACAACATCAGGATCGATTACATTGGGTCCATCAACTACATCAGGACCATCAACAACTTTGGGATCAACTACGACAGGTCCATCGACTCCATCCGGTCCATCAACTACATCAGGTACATCTACAACATCGGGATCAACTACATCAGGTCCATCAAGAACAGCAGAATCATCATCTACATCAGGTCCATCAACAATATCAGGTCCATCAACAACATCAGGTCCATTAACAACATCAGGATCAACTACATCGGGTCCATCAATAATATCAGGACCATTAACAACTTTGGGATCTACTGCAACAGGTACATCAACAACATCAGGGCTAATTTCATCAGGTTCATCAACTACATCTTATTTATCAACGACATCAAGATCAACTACATCTGGTCTAACAATTACATCAGGACAATCAATAACAGGTCCATCAACTACATCTGGTCCATCAAATGCATTAGGTCTATCAACAACATCAGAGCTAACTACATCAGGTCCATCAACAACATCAGGATCAACTGTATCGGGTCCATCGACTACATCAGGACCATCAACAACAAGTGCATCAACTGAATCAGGTCTATCAATTACATCAGGTTTATCAACAACATCAGGTCTATCAACTACATCAGGTCTATCAACTACATCCGGTCCATCAACAACATCAGGTTCAATTACATTGGGTCCATCAACAACATCAGGACCATCAACAACTTTGGGATCAACTACAATAGGACCATCAACATCTTTGGAATTAACTACGACAGGTCCATCGACTCCATCCGGTCCATCAACTACATCAGGTACATCTACAACATCAGGATCAACTAATTCAGGTCCATCAACAACAGCAGAATCATCATCTACATCAGTTGCATCAACAATATCAGGTCCATCAACAACATCAAGTCCATTAACAACATCAGGATCAACTACATCGGGTCCATCATTAATATCAGGACCATTAACAACTTTGGGATCTACTGCAACAGGTACAACATCAACATTAGGTCAATCAACAACATCATGGCTAATTTCATCAGGTCCATCAACAACATCAGGATCAATTACTTTGGGTCCATCAACTGCATCAGGACCATTAACAACTTTGGAATCAACTTCAATAGGACCATCAACAACTTTGGGATCAACTACAATAGGATCATCAACATCTTTGGAATCAACTAATTCAGGTCCATCAACAACAGCAGAATCATCATCTACATCAGGTCCATTAACAATATCAGGTCCATCAACATCATCAGGTCCATTAACAACATCAGGATCAACTACATCGGGTCCATCATCATTATCAGGACCATTAACAATTTTGAGATCTACTGCAACAGGTCTATCAATAACATCAGGTCAATCAACAACATCAGGTCAATCAACAACATCAGGGCTAATTTCATCAGGTCCATCAGGACCATCAAGAACAAGTCCATCAAATACATCAGATTTATCAACAACATCAAGTCTATCAACTACATCAGGTCTATTAACTATATCCGGTCCATCAACAACATCAGGATCAATTACATTGAGTCCATCAACTACATCAGGACCATCAACAACTTTGGGATCAACTACAATAGGACCATCAACAACTTTGGGATCAACTACAATAGGATCATCAATATCTTTGGAATCAACTACGACAGGTCCATCGACTCCATCCGGTCCATCAATTACATCAGTTACATCTACAACATCAGGATCAACTACATCAGGTCCATCAACAATATCAGGTCCATCAACTACATCGGGTCCATCATTAATATCAGGACCATTAACAACTTTGGGATCTACTGCAACAGGTACATCAACAACATCAAGTCAATCAACAACATCAGAGCTAATTTCATCAGGTCCATCAACTACATCAGGTCTGTCAACACCATCAGGTTCATCAACTACATCTTATTTATCAACGACATCAGGATCAACTACATCTGGTCCATCAATTACATCAGGACAATCAACAACAGGTCCATCAACTACATCTGGTCCATCAAATGCATTAAGACTATCAACAACATCAGGGTTAACTACATCAGGTCCATCAACAACATCAGGATCAACTATATCGGGTCCATCAACAACAAGTCCATCAACTAAATCAGGTCTATCAATTACATCAGGTTTATCAACAACATCAGGTCTATCAACTACATCAGGTCTATCAACTACATCCGCTCCATCAACAACATCAGGTTCAATTACATTAGGTCCATTAACTACATCAGGACCATCAACAACTTTGGGATCAACTACAATAGGACCACCAACATCTTTGGAATCAACTACATCAGGTCCATCAACAATATCAGGTCCATCAACAATATCAGTTCCATCAACAACATCAGGTTCATTAACAACATCAGGATCAACTACATCGGGTCCATCATCAATATCAGGACCATTAACAACTTTGAGATCTACTGCAACAGGTACATCAACAACATCAGGGCTAATTTCATCAGGTCCATCAACAACATCAGGTCTATCAACACCACCAGGTTCATCAACTACATCTTATTTATCAACGACATCAGGATCAACTACATCTGGTCCATCAATTACATCAGGACAATCAACAACAGGTCTATCAACTACATTCGGTCCATCAACAACATCAGGATCAATTACATTGGGTCCATCAACTACCTCAGGTCCATCAACAACACCAGGATCAACTACAGCTGGGCCATCAACAACATCAGGACCATCAACAACATTAGGATCAACTACAACAGGTCATTTAAAGCTTTCAACTAAACGATCATAAACACAAATAGCTTTCATTTCTTATACTTGTACTTATATTTCAAGTCATATCGATACAATTTTTTAAAAAAATTTAATAATAAATTTTTTTTTTTAAAAACAACGTTTTTTTGCTAACTAAAAACTGTAAAATAATTTCATATGAGTATTGCAGAATATTTTTATAATGTGTTAACATTTTGGTAAAAGACGGTATAACAGTTTTTATATCCTCTAAAATGGAAAACGTTGTGCCCAAAATAATGTTTTTTCTACCTTTTAATTTTTAATGGGTGAAATTTTGTAATTGGTTTTTTATAAAAGATTTTATAACAGTTTCTAATTGCTATAAATGTCTAAAAAAATATTTTTAAGTCAAAATCTGTTCTTTTTTCTATCCAAAAAGAGCAGATGACCGGGGAGGGGGTAGATGGATGTACATTTCCCAACAATTTTCTAAATCTTCGTTTTTATTTTTAATAATTTTTTTAAATCATTGGGGGGGGGCAACTGCCCTATAACCCCCCAATAACTGGCTTCTAAAACTTTGTGTTTATTTATTTTATCTAAATTTTTTCTAAAATCTATGGGTAGATACAACCGCCCCCGCCCCCTAAACCGGAATGGTGGATAGGTTGTCGGAGGTACAAAATAAGAAATTTGTTATTGGGTTTAGAGCTATATAAAATGTTTTCAGAGCTTTAACGTATCGGAAAATGATCTAAAGTTTGATTGCAAAATTTAGAGGACAGACAAGCAATCAAACAAACGGATATGAAGGTGACCTAATTAAAATGCTAACTAAAATTTAATTGCAAAATTTGGCGGACAAAACAAACAAACAAACAAACAAGAAAGTTACCTAATAAGAACGTTGTTTTAAAAAAATCATCTTAGTTTTAACTTTCCTTCAATATTGTAATTTTGTAATAAAGGTTTTCGATAAAAACTTCTGGATAAAAGATATTGCATTTCATTAATATAGGTTTTTATTTATACAATTGAAGTAATAAAAAAATGTTCTTTTTTGAAAATATTATCTTTATTACCCATTTTTATACAAACGCTCCTGTAGTTAACTACCGTTTAGTAGTGTTTAGATAGATAACCAGCAGTTCGGTTTAGTTTTTATATCTTTCTTATCTTGTTATACCTTCTGTATATGTCAATAGGATATAAATGGGGTGTACATGGAATGTACATGTGATGTACATGGAATGTACATGTGATGTACGTGGGATTTACGCTCACCCGGTTACATTGACGGCGAAAATTCCCAATATGATATATATAACCATACAATATTTACTTTTGGTTGGAATAATATTTTCACGATGCGATTTCGCTATGAAATATAATCGCTGCTAGAGCATTTTTTAAAATTTATTTTACAAAATATAATTACTTGTTATTGTAATTGTAATATCACTTGCAAAAATAATTTTTTTTTAGTCTAAAAAATTTTGAATTTTGGAGAATCAACCTGCTGGTATCCCTATTTAGCAAAAATTTTTTCACCAAATATTTTTTGCAGTTTTAAATCAATGACTAATTTATTCATGCAATTCATCTAAAAAATATTAATATTCATTTATATCTACGAAACCTTTCAGTATTCTTTTTCTAGTCTGCCTTCAATACATGCTATTCGCGATTATAAATAAATAAACAGACACCAACCAAACATATACATCAGGACCGTCTACAACATTGCGATCAACCGGTCCATCAACTACATCAGGACCATCAACAACAGGTCTATCAACAACATCAGAGCTTTCAACAACATCAGTACCTTCAGCAAATTTGAGATCAACTACAACAGGACCATCAACATCTTTGGGATCAACTTCAACAGGACCATCAGGGACACTGGGAACAACTACATCAGGTCCATCAACTACATCCGGTCCATCACCTACATCCGGTCCATCAACTACATTCGGTCCATCAACTTCATCAGGTACATTAACTACATCAGGTCCTACAACAACATCAGGTCCATTAACAACATCAGGACCAACTTCATCAGGTTCATTAACAACATCACATCCATCAACTACATACGGTCAATCAACTACATCAGGTTTATCAACAATATCAGCACCATCAACCACAGCAGGTCCATCATCTACATCAAGTCTATCAATATCATCAGCTCCATCAACTACATCAGGACCATCAACAACTGGTCTATCAACAATATCAAGTCCATCAACAACATCAGGCCAATCTACATCAGGTCTATCATCTACATCAGGACCATCAACAACTTTGGGATCAACTACAATAAAACCATCAACAACTTTGGGATCAACTGCATCAGGTTTATCTGCACCATCAGGATCAACTACATCAGGACCATCAACAATATTGGGTCCATCAACAACAGCAGGTCCATCATCTACATCAAGTCCATCAATAACATCAGGTCCATCAACTACATCAGGACAATCAACAACTGGTCCATCAACCATATCAGGACCATCAACAACATCAGAGCCAATAACATCAGCTCCATCAACAATTTCAGGTCAATTTACATCGGGTCTATCATCAACATCAGGACCATCAACAACTTTGGGATCAACGAAAACAGTATCATCAACTACATCCGGACCATCAACAACACCAGAGCCAATACCATCAGGTCCATCAACAACTTCAGGTCAATTTATATCGGGTCTATCAACTACATCAGATCCATCAACGACATCAGTATCAATTACATCAGGTTCAACATCTACATCAGGTCCATCAACAACATCAGGTCCATTAACAACAGCAAGACCATCAACAACTAGTCTATCAACAATATCAAGTCCATCAACAACAGGTCCATCAACTACATCAGGACCATCAACAACATCAGAGTCAATAACAACATCTACATCAGGTCCATCAACAACACCAGGTCCATCAAGTCCAGCAAGACCATCAACAACTAGTCTATCAACAATATCAAGTCCATCAACAACATCAGGCCAATCTACATGGGGTCTATTATCTACATCAGGACCATCAACAACTTTGGGATCATTTACAATAGGTCCATCAACATCTTTGGGATCAACTACATCAGGTCCATCTACTACATCAGGATCAATTACACCAGGTCCATCAACAACAACAATTTCATCAGGCCCTTCAAAAACATCAGGTCCATCAACAACATCGGGTCCATCAACAACATCGGGTCCATCTACATCGAGTCTATTATCTACATCAGGACAATCAACAACTTTTGGATCAACAATATCAAGTATATCAACAACATCAGTCCAATCTACATCGGGTCTATTATCTACATCAGGACCATCAACAACTTTGGGATCCACTACAATAGGTCTATCAACAACAACAGGATCAACTACATCAGGTGAATCAACAACATCAGGTCCATCAACAACATCGGGTCCATCAACAACATCAGGTCCATCATCTACATCAGGACCATCATCAACTGGTCTATCAACAATAGGTCCATCAACAACATCAGAATCAACTATATCAGGTCCATCAACAACATCAGGTCCATCAACAACATCAGGTCCATCTGCAACATCAGGTCTATCACCTACGTCAGAAACATCAACATCTTTGGGATCAACAGCAACAGTTCCATCAACAACATCGGGTCCATCAACAACATCAGGTCCATCAACTACATCAGGACCATCAACAACTGGTCTATCAACAATATCAAGTTCATCAACAACATCAGGTCCATCTACTGGGGTATCAACAATATCAAGTTCATCAACAACATCAGGCCAATCTATATCGGGTCTATTATCTACATCAGGACCATCAACAACTTTGGGATCCACTACAACAGGTCCATCAACAACATCAGGATCAACTACATCAGGTGAATCAACAACATCAGGTCCATCAACAACATCGGGTCCATCAACAACATCAGGTCCATCATCTACATCAGGACCATCATCAACTGGTCTATCAACAATATCAAGTTCATCAACAACATCAGGCCAATCAACATCGGGTCTATTATCTCCATCAGGACCATCAACAACTTTGGGATCAACTACAATAGGTCCATCAACAACATCAGGTCCATCAACAACATCAGGTCCATCAACAACATCAGGTCCATCAACAACATCAGGTCCATCATCTACGTCAGGAACATCAACAACTTTGGGATCAACAGCAAAAGTTCCATCAACTACATCGGGACCATCAACAACTGATCTATCAACAATATCAAGTCCATCAAGTCAATCTACATCGGGTCTGTCATCTACATCAGAACCATCAACTACTTTGGCATCAACTACTATAGGTCCATCAACAACTTTGGGATCAACTACATCAGGTACATCTCCAACATCAGGTCAATCTACAACTTCAGAATCAACTACATCAGGTTCATCAACAACATCAGGTCCATCAACAACAACAAATCCATCATCTACATCAGGTTCATCAACAACATCAGGATCAACTACATCAGGTCCATCAACAACATCAGAATCAACTACATTAGGTCTATCGACAACATCAGGTCCATCAACAACATCAGATCCATCTACATCGGGTCTATTATTTACATCAGGACCATCAACAACTTTGGGATCAACTACAATAGGTCCATCATCAACTTTGGGATCAACTACAATAGGTCCATCATCAACTTTGGGATCAACTACATCAGGGCTACCTGCGACATCAGGATCAACAACATCAGGTCCATCAACTACATCAGGACCATCAACCACTAGTCTATCAACAATATCAAGTCCATCAATAACATCAGGATCAACAACATCAGGTCCATCAACAACATCAGGTCCATCAACAACATCAGGTCCATCTACTTCGGGTCTATTGTTTACATCAGGACCATCAACAACTTTTGGGTCAACTACAATAGGTCCATCATCAACTTTGGGATCAACTACATCAGGGCTATCTGCGACATCAGGATCAACAACATCAGGTCCATCAACTACATCAGAACCATCAACAACTGGTCTATCAACAATATCAAGTTCATCAAAAACATCAGGCCAATCTACATCGGGTCTATTATTTACATCAGGACCATCAACAACTTTCGGATTAACTACAATAGGTCCATCATCAACTTTGGGATCAACTACATCAGGGCTATCTGCGATATTAGGATCAACAACATCAGGACCATCAACAACTGGTCTATCAACAATATCAAGTTCATCAACAACATCAGGCCAATCTACATCGGGTCTATTATCTACATCAGGACCATCAACAACTTTGGGATCAACTACAATAGGTTCATCAACAACATCAGGATCAACTACATCAGGTCCTTCTACAACATCAGGTCCATCAACAACATCGGGTCCATCAACAACATCAGGTCCATCTACATCGAGTCTATTATCTACATCAGGACAATTAACAACTTTTGGATCAACTACAATAGGTTTATCATCAGCTTTGGGATCAACTACATCAGGTCCATCTACAAGTTCAGGATCAACTACATCAGTCCTATCAACAACATCAGGTCAATCAACTACATCAGATCCGTCGACGACATCAGGATCAACTACATCAGGTACATCAACAACATCAGGACCATCAACAATATCGGGTCCATCAATAACATCAGGTCTATCAACTACATCAGGACTATCAACCACTGGTCTATCAACAATATCAAGTCCATCAACAACATCAGGATCAACTACATCAAGTCCATCAACAACATCAGGATCAACTACATCAGGTGAATCAACAACATCAGGTCTATCAACAACATCGGGTCCATCAACAACATCAGGCTCATCAACTACATCAGGACCATCAACAACTGGTCTATCAACAATATCAAGTCCATCAACAACATCAGGCCCATCTACATCGGGTCTATTATCTACATCAGGACCATCAACAACTTTGGGATCAACTACGTCAGGTCCATCAACAACATCAGGTCCATCATCAACATCGGGTCCATCAACAACATCAGGTCTAACATCTACGTCAGGAACAACAACAACTTTGGGATCAACAGGAACAGTTCCATCAACTACATCGGGTCTATCATCTAAATCAGAACCATCAACAACTTTGGCATCAACTACAATAGGTCCATCATCTACTTTGGGATCAGCTACATCAGGTTTATCTACAAGTTCAGGTTCAACTACATCAGGTTCATCAACAACATCAGGTCCATCAACAACAGCAGGTCCATCATCTACATCAGGTCCATCAACAACATTAGGATCAACTACATCAGGTGAATCAACAACATCAGGTCCATCAACAACATCGGGTCCATCAACAACATCAGGTCCATCATCTACATCAGGACCATCATCAACTGGTCTATCAACAATATCAAGTTCATCAACAACATCAGGCCAATCTACATCGGGTCTATTATCTACATCAGGACCTTCAACAACTTTGGGATCAACTACAATAGGTCCATCAACAACATCAGAATCAACTACGTCAGGTCCATCAACAACATCAGGTCCATCATCAACATCGGGTCCATCAACAACATCAGGTCTAACAGTTTCATCAACTACATCGGGTCCATCATCTACATCAGGAACATTAACAACTTTGGGATCAACTATAACATTTCCATCAACTACATCAGGACCATCAACAACTAGTCTATCAACAATATCAACAACTTCAGGTCAATCTACATCGGGTGTGTCATCTACATCAGGACCATCAACAACTTTGGGATCAACTACATCAGGTTCATCTACAACATTAGGATCAACTACATCAGGTCCATCAACTACAGCAGGGCCATCATCTACATCAGTCTTATCAACAACATCAGTTCAATCAACTACATCAGATCCGTCAACGACATCAGGATCAACTACATCAGGTACATCAAAAACATCAGGACCATCAACAATATCGGGTCCATCAACAACATCAGGTCCATCAACTACATCAGGTTCATCATCAACTTTGGGATCAACTACATTAGGTCAATCTGCAACATCAGTATCAACAACATCAGGTCCATCAACAACTGGTCTATCAACAATATCAAGTTCATCAACAACATCAGGCCAATCTACATCGGGTCTATTATCTACATCAGGACCATCAACAACTTTGGGATCAACTACAATAGGTTCATCAACAACATCAGAACCAACTACATCAGGTCTATCAACAACATCAGGTCCATCATCAACATCGGGTCCATCAACAACATCGGGTCCATCTACATTGAGTCTATTATCTACATCAGGACAATCAACAACTTTTGGATCAACTACAATAGGTTTATCATCAACTTTGGGATCAACTATATCAGGTCCATCTACAAGTTCAGGATCAACTACATCAGTCTTATCAACAACATCAGGTCAATCAACTACATCAGATCCGTCAACGACATCAGGATCAACTACATCAGGTACATCAACAACATCAGGACCATCAACAATATCGGGTCCATCAACAACAGCAGGTCCATCATCTACATTAAGTCCATCAACAACATCAGTTCCATCAACTACATCAGGACCATCAACCACTGGTCTATCAACAATATCAAATCCATCAACAACATCAGGATCAACTACATCAGGTGAATCAACAACATCAGGTCTATCAACAACATCGGGTCCATCAACAACATCAGGCTCATCAACTACATCAGGACCATCAACAACTGGTCTATCAACAATATCAAGTCCATCAACAACATCAGGCCAATCTACATCGGGTCTATTATCTACATCAGGACCATCAACAACTTTGGGATCAACTACAATAGGTCCATCAACAACATCAGAATCAACTACGTCAAGTCCATCAACAACATCAGGTCCATCATCAACATCGGGTCCATCAACAACATCAGGTCTAACATCTACATCAGGAACATCAACAACTTTGGGATCAACAGGAACAGTTCCATCAACTACATCGGGTCTATCATCTAAATCAGAACCATCAACAACTTTGGCATCAACTACAATAGGTCCATCATCTACTTTGGGATCAGCTACATCAGGTCCATCTACAAGTTCAGGTTCAACTACATCAGGTTCATCAACAACATCAGGTCCATCAACAACAGCAGGTCCATCATCTACATCAGGTCCATCAACAACATTAGGATCAACTACATCAGGTGAATCAACAACATCAGGTCCATCAACAACATCAGGTCCATCATCTACATCAGGACCATCATCAACTGGTCTATCAACAATATCAAGTTCATCAACAACATCAGGCCAATCTACATCGGGTCTATTATCTACATCAGGACCTTCAACAACTTTGGGATCAACTACAATAGGTCCATCAACAACAACAGAATCAACTACGTCAGGTCCATCAACAACATCAGGTCCATCATCAACATCGGGTCCGTCAACAACATCAGGTCTAACAGTTTCATCAACTACATCGGGTCCATCATCTACATCAGGAACATCAACAACTTTGGGATCAACTATAACATTTCCATCCACTACATCAGGACCATCAACAACTAGTCTATCAACAATATCAACAACTTCAGATCAATCTACATCGGGTGTGTCATCTACATCAGGACCATCAACAACTTTGGGATCAATTACATCAGGTTCATCTACAACATTAGGATCAACTACATCAGGTCCATCAACAACAGCAGGGCCATCATCAACATCAGTCTTATCAACAACATCAGTTCAATCAACTACATCATATCCGTCAACGACATCAGGATCAACTACATCAGGTACATCAACAACATCAGGACCATCAACAATATCGGGTCCATCAACAACATCAGGTCCATCAACTACATCAGGTTCATCATCAACTTTGGGACCAACTACATTAGGTCAATCTGCAACATCAGTATCAACAACATCAGGTCCATCAACTACATCAGAACCATCAACAACTGGTCTATCAACAATATCAAGTTCATCAACAACATCAGGCCAATCTACATCGGGTCTATTATCTACATCAGGACCATCAACAACTTTGGGATCAACTACAATAGGTTCATCAACAACATCAAAACCAACTACATCAGGTCTATCAACAACATCAGGTCCATCATCAACATCGGGTCCATCAACAACATCGGGTCCATCTACATCGAGTCTATTATCTACATCAGGACAATCAACAACTTTTGGATCAACTACAATAGGTTTATCATCAACTTTGGGATCAACTACATCAGGTCCATCTACAAGTTCAGGATCAACTACATCAGTCTTATCAACAAAATTAGGTCAATCTCTTACATCAGATCCGTCAACGACATTAGGATCAACTACATCAGGTACATCAACAACATCAGGACCATCAACAATATCGGGTCCATCAACAACAGCAGGTCCATCATCTACATTAAGTCCATCAACAACATCAGTTCCATCAACTACATCAGGACCATCAACCACTGGTCTATCAACAATATCAAGTCCATCAACAACATCAGGATCAACTACATCAAGTCCATCAACAACATCAGGATCAACTACATCAGGTGAATCAACAACATCAGGTCTATCAACAACATCGGGTCCATCAACAACATCAGGCTCATCAACTACATCTGGACCATCAACAACTGGTCTATCAACAATATCAAGTCCATCAACAACATCAGGCCCATCTACATCGGGTCTATTATCTACATCAGGACCATCAACAACTTTGGGATCAACTACAATAGGTCCATCAACAACATCAGAATCATCTACGTCAGGTCCATCAACAACATCAGGTCCATCATCAACATCGGGTCCATCAACAACATCAGGTCTAACATCTACGTCAGGAACATCAACAACTTTGGGATCAACAGGAACAGTTCCATCAACTACATCGGGTCTATCATCTAAATCAGAACCATCAACAACTTTGCCATCAACTACAATAGCTCCATCATCTACTTTGGGATCAGCTACATCAGGTCCATCTACAAGTTCAGGTTCATCAACAACATCAGGTCCATCAACAACAGCAGGTCCATCATCTACATCAGGTCCATCAACAACATTAGGATCAACTACATCAGGTGAATCAACAACATCAGGTCTATCAACAACATCGGGTCCATCAACAACATCAGGCTCATCAACTACATCAGGACCATCAACAACACGTCTATCAACAATATCAAGTCTATCAACAACATCAGACCCATCTACATCGGGTCTATTATCTACATCAGGACCATCAACAACTTTGGGATCAACTACAATAGGTCCATCAACAACATCAGGATCAACTACATCAGGTGAATCAACAACATCAGGTCCATCAACAACATCGGGTCCATCAACAACATCAGGTCCATCATCTACATCAGGACCATCATCAACTGGTCTATCAACAATATCAAGTTCATCAACAACATCAGGCCAATCTACATCGGGTCTATTATCTACATCAGGACCTTCAACAACTTTGGGATCAACTACAATAGGTCCATCAACAACATCAAAATCAACTACGTCAGGTCCATCAACAACATCAGGTCCATCATCAACATCGGGTCCATTAACAACATCAGGTCTAACAGTTTCATCAACTACATCGGGTCCATCATCTACATCAGGAACATCACCAACTTTGGGATCAACTATAACATTTCCATCAACTACATCAGGACCATCAACAACTAGTCTATCAACAATATCAACAACTTCAGGTCAATCTACATCGGGTGTGTCATCTACATCAGGACCATCAACAACTTTGGGATCAACTACATCAGGTTCATCTACAACATTAGGATCAACTACATCAGGTCCATCAACAACAGCAGGGCCATCATCTACATCAGTCTTATCAACAACATCAGTTCAATCAACTACATCAGATCCGTCAACGACATCAGGATCAACTACATCAGGTACATCAACAACATCAGGACCATCAACAATATCGGGTCCATCAACAACATCAGGTCCATCAACTACATCAGGTTCATCATCAACTTTGGGATCAACTACATCAGGTCAATCTGCAACATCAGTATCAACAACATCAGGTTCATCAACTATATCAGGACCATCAACAACTGGTCTATCAACAATATCAAGTATATCAACAACAGCAGTCCAATCTACATCGGGTCTATTATCTGCATCAGGACCATCAACAACTTTGGGATCCACTACAATAGGTCCATCAACAACATCAGAATCAACTACATCAGGTGAATCAACAACATCAGGTCCATCAATAACATCGGGTTCATCAACAACATCAGGTCCATCAACTACATCAGGACCATCAACAACTGGTCTATCAACAATATCAAGTTCATCAACAACATCAGGCCAATCTACATCGGGTCTATTATCTACATCAGGACCATCAACAACTTTGGGATCAACTACAATAGGTTCATCAACAACATCAGGATCAACTTCATCAGGTCTTTCCACAACATCAGGTCCATCAACAACATCGGGTCCATCAACAACATCAGGTCCATCTACTGGGGTATCAACAATATCAAGTCCATCAACAACATCAGGTACATCTACATCGGGTCTATTATCTACATCAGGACCATCAACAACTTTGGGATCAACTACAATAAGTCCATCAACAACATCAGTACCAACTACATCAGGTGAATCAACAACATCAGGTCCATTAACAACATTGGGTTCATCAACAACATCAGGTCCATCAACTACATCAGGACCATCAACAACTGGTCTATCAACAATATCAAGTTCATCAACAACATCAGGCCAATCTACATCGGGTCTATTATCTACATCAGGACCATCAACAACTTTGGGATCAACTACAATAGGTTCATCAACAACATCAGGATCAACTACATCAGGTCCTTCCACAACATCAGGTCCATCAACAACATCGGGTCCATCAACAACATCAGGTCCATCTACTGGGGTATCAACAATATCAAGTCCATCAACAACATCAGGCCCATCTACATCGGGTCTATTATCTACATCAGGACCATCAACAACTTTGGGATCAACTGCAATAGGTCCATCAACAACATCAGAACCAACTACATCAGGTCTATCAACAACATCAGGTCCATCATCAACATCGGGTCCAACAACAACATCAGGTCTAACATCTACGTCAGGAACATCAACAACTTTGGGATCAACAGCAACCGTTCCATCAACTACATCGGGACCATCAACAACTGGTCTATCAACGATATCAAGTCCATCAGGTCAATCTACATCGGGTCTATCATCTAAATCAGAACCATCAACAACTTTGGCATTAACTACAATAGGTCCATCATCTACTTTGGGATCAGCTACATCAGATCCTTCTACATCGGGTCAATCAACAACAGCAAGTCCATCATCTACATCAGGTCCATCATCAACAGTTGATCCATCATCTACGTCTGGTGCATCAACAACATCAGGGGCATCATCAACGTCAGGGGCATCATCAACGTCAGGTCCATCAACAACAGTAGGTCCATCATCTACATCAGGTCCATCAACAACATCAGGTCCATCAGCAACATCTGGATCAACTACATTGGGTCCATCATCAACATCAGGATCATCTACATCAGGTCCATCAACAACATCAGGTCCATCAACCTCATTAGGTCCACCAACTACATCAGGTCCATCAACAACACCAGGATCAACTACAGCGGGACCATCAACAACATTAGGGTCAACTACAACAGGTCATTTAAAGTTTTCAACTAAACGATCATAAACTAAAAACAGTTTTCTTTTCTTATACTTGTGCTTTTCTTTTAGGTCATATATATAAAATTTTAGAAAAATTATAAATAATACAAAATACTTTTTTCAGAAAACAATGTTTTGTTGTGCACTAAAAACAATATAATAATTTCATATGAGTTCATTTCTTACCCATTTTTATACTAGCGCTACTGTAGTTAACTACGGTTTAGATAGATCACGTGTAGTTCGCGTGTAGTTTTTTTTATCTTTCTTATCTTTTTATACCTTTTGTAAATGTCCATAGGCTATACATGGGGTGTACATGGAATGTTTTTGGGATGTACATGGAATGTGCATGGGATGTACATGGAATGTACATGGATGTACATGGAATGTACATGGGATGTACATGGGATGTACAAGTGATGTACATGGGATGTTGTTGATGGTTCTGTTGCAGTTGATCTTAGAGTTGTTAATGGTCCTGATCATATTTCGTAATGTGTAAAACCAAGGTATTATAGTTAGAAACAGGTATTAATAGAGTGGGAAGAATATATTTTGTGACTTTTAGTTCTGTGCACATTTTCTTTACATTATATGACTTTATGTTCTTTACGGATTTTGTTTGCAATGAGCCTTGAAAATGGAGTGAAGGTACTCGAAACGCGTTGGCAAATTAAGTAAAATGATGAATAGTGAACTGTTTTCGGTTGAAAGTGTGCGAAAGACATTTCATAGTGTTAAAATAAGTCTTCAAAAACTTGTATCGTGTAAGTATTCGGTGACTTTTAGTAAAGAATGTATAAAAAAATGACTTGTTGCCAAAATACGTTTTATATATATTTATATATATATATATATATATATATATATATATATATATATATATATATATATATATATATATATATATATATATATATATACATATATATATATATGCGACATTACGCCACCTCAGCCTTTGGCAATTCGGCCTTTCTTTGAACTCCAAGTTCGGCAATTCGGCCTAAATTGGATTCGGCAATTCGGCCTTCGGCAATTCCGCCCCAAACCAAAGAAACACCAAACAAATATATTTATGTTTCAAATTATATTGATTGATTGATCGATTGATTGATTGATTGATTGATTGATTGATTGATTGATTGATTGATTGATTGATTGATTGATTGATTGATTGATTGATTGATTGATTGATTGATTGATTGATTGATTGATTGATTGATTGATTGATTGATTGATTGATTGATTGATTGATTGATTGATTGATTGATTGATTGATTGATTGATTGATTGATTGATTGATTGATTGATTGATTGATTGATTGATTGATTGATTGATTGATTGATTGATTGATTGATTGATTGATTGATTGATTGATTGATTGATTGATTGATTGATTGATTGATTGATTGATTGATTGATTGATTGATTGATTGATTGATTGATTGATTGATTGATTGATTGATTGATTGATTGATTGATTGATTGATTGATTGATTGATTGATTGATTGATTGATTGATTGATTGATTGATTGATTGATTGATTGATTGATTGATTGATTGATTGATTGATTGATTGATTGATTGATTGATTGATTGATTGATTGATTGATTGATTGATTGATTGATTGATTGATTGATTGATTGATTGATTGATTGATTGATTGATTGATTGATTGATTGATTGATTGATTGATTGAAACCCTGATTTTTTGCGGTAATTAAATTTTTTTTGAGTGCTTATAACTTTTAAAAGTAAACTTAGTAACATATTAAATAAAAAGAAAATACGTCACGGTGAGAGCAATTGATGCACCACTAATCATATCATTAAATTGTTGAGCTCTAGATCGTAAAAAATCCCAATGTCTACAAAAACCAAATAACATGGGCTACACGACATTGATTTTTATTTAAACTTAAGTTAACAAAACATACCTACAGTACCATTTACGAAACAAAGTGCAGCACCATCTGAAACAACGTTCAAAACAACTAAAACTGAAGCAAATATGACGTCGAAACTGGCAACTCAAGCTTCAAGTAAAACTACCAGCAAAACAGGAAATTCAACCACAAATTTTTCAGCTGATACGACTGCTAGTCCAGAAGCTTTGACTTTCTTACCAATGACATCGGCAACCGGTACAGGTAACACAGAATCTCTTACAAAAACAATAAGCACTAATAATGCTAGTTCAGTTTTGCCAACAAGTACAACAAGTGGCACAAAATCATCGCCATTTGGTAAATCATCACCCGGTGCTGAAACAGGTACATCAATAACAAGTATAACTACTAATGAAACAAGTATTTCATCAGGGACGTTAACTGCTATTACAATTGAGTCAGCATCCTCTGTAAGTTTCACTACTGGCACTTCCACATCAACTTCACCAGCAAGTACATGGGCTACTAAAGAAAACAGCACAACATCTACAACAAGTACACCGACTAACACTACTGCTAGTTTAAATTTGTTAACAAGTACAAGTAGCACAAACACATCAACATTGCCATTAGTTGCATCATCAACCATTGATGTTACATCTAATTTAACAGCAAATACAACCACTATAGAAACGACAACATTTCCAACAAATGCATCAATTTTTACTACAGTTAGTTCCGAGTCTACAAGCACCGAAACATCATTATCAATAAATACAACAGCTACCAGTTCAAAAACAAGTTCAACAACTACTAAGACAGAAACTGCAACATCTCTAACAGGCATATCAGCTACAATGTTTGTTAGTTCAAACTCTCTTACAAGTTTAACTACATTCATTTACTCATCCACAGTACCAGAAAATACGGCAAATATTAGTGCAGCCTCCACAACATCAGCAACGAGTTCATTGGTTAACATTATTACTAGTTCAAATTTGCTTTCTAGCACAACAACCAGTGCAAATAATACAACGTTGACAACAACAATTGCAGGCACTACAATTTCATTAGCAACATCTACCAGAACTACAACTCCGACCACAACTAACTCTATCACAACTCTAACAACTGCAAGCACTACAACTTTATCAAGTGTTGCTACAACAACTTTAACAATGACAACTAGCACTAAAATAATTCCAACAACAGCAACTGCAAATATTTCATCTCCAACTACAACAACTGATACTGCTTGGACTTCAACAACAAATGCAAATAGTACTGGAAATAATACAGTTGTTTCGACCTTGATTTCAAGTTTATTAACTGAAACCATAGAAACAACACAAACACTGATAAGCTCAAAAATTACCAGCCCAATATCAAGTACCACAACTACTAATACAGAAACTGACACCTCTCCAACAAACACCTCAGATATTAGTACCGTTAGTTTATATTCTCCTGCAAGTACTACTACAAATATAGAAACATCGACTCTGTTATCAAACACATATGCACCCAGTTCGGCAACTACCAATTTATTAACAAGTTCAACAACCAACACTCTTAATTCAACTCTTAGCAACTCAGCATCAACATCTCTAGCAGGTACAACAACTACTAGTGCCGGCATTACTACATCTTTAACAACTACATTGGCTAACAATATTGCAAATTCTAATTTGATAACAAGTACAATAGGCAGCATAGATTCATCAGTATTGCCGGTTATTATATCGTCGGCCAGTGCTGATACAATAAATTCAGCCACAAGTACAAGCAGTTCAAAAATTACAATATATCCAATTTCCACATCAGTTATTGATACAGTTAATTCAGCATTACTACCAAGTTTACAAACTTTAACTCAAACAGCAGCAACTGAAACTGTTACAACACCATCAACAACTACAAGTCCAACAGCAATAACATCAATTATTACATCTTCAACTACTAATGCAAACCTTACAAATCTTACTAAAACTGATTCTACTACATCTTTGACAACAACTGCAAGTACAACAACTTCAACCACAACTCCTGCAAGTACTACAACTTCAACAACAACTATCTCAAATACTACAGCTCCATTAACAACTACTGCAAACACTATAGCTCTAACAACTACTATTTCAAATACTACAACTTTGACAGCAACTACTGCAAATATTACAGCTCCGACAACAACAACAGCAATTACTACAATTTCAAAAACAGCTACTGCAAATACAACAACTACAACAACAGATACTACAAGTAATACAATTCCAACAACAACAACTACTATTTTGAGTACTTCAACTCTAGCTACAACCGAAAATACTACAATTACAATTCCCGCATCAAATTTAAATTTCACAACTCCAACATTACCTTCAGTTATTACAGTTTCAACAACTACTACAACAGCGTTAACTTACAATACTACAACTCCAACAATAACTTCAATTACTACAACACCAATAACAATAATATTTTCAACAATATCTTTACTTATTACAAAAACTACAATTGCAGACACTACAACAGCTGCAACCGCAACAAAAACAATTACTACATATTTAACCACATCAACTAACACTACTAAAAATCCACCAACTACTACTGCAATAACTACAATTTCAACAAAAACTATTGCAAGTACTCCAATCCTAGCTACAAATGATACAACTTCAACTTTAACAACAACTGCAAGTAATACAACTCCAACAAATACTGCAAGTAATACAACTCCAACAAATACTGCAAGTAATACAACTCCAACAAATACTGCAAGTAATACAACTCCAACAAATACTGCAAGTAATACAACTCCAACAAATACTGCAAGTAATACAACTCCAACAACTCTTACAAGTACTAGAACAACTGCAGGTACTACGCCAGCTTCAACCACAACATATACAAATTTTATAACCCAAACTACAACAACTGATACTAATGCAAGTACTACATCTGCAACAACAACTATTGCAAGTACTACAAATATGAATACAACCTCAATTATTACAACACCAACAACAATTTTAATTATTCCATCTTCAACAACAATTTTAATTAATACAACTCCTACAACTCCTGCAAATATTACAAATTCAGCAATTACTGCAAGTATCACAACTCCAACAACATCTACTGAAGGTACAACAACATTTTCTACAAATACTACAGCTCTAACAACAACAACGTATGCAACTAAAACTCTGCCAACAACTACGAATAATACAATTCCAATAACAACTTTTACAATTACTACAACTCCAGCAACAAGTACTGTAAGTAGTACAACAGCTGTAACTACAACAAATACAAGATCTACATCTCCAACTGCATCAACTGACACCACTACAAGTTTACTAGCAACTACTGCAGTTACAACATCTTTAACTCCAACTACTACAATTACTTCAATTTTAACTACAACTACTGCACTTACTACAACTTCAACAACAAATACTGAAACTCTAACTACAACTGGCACTACTACAACTCCAACATCAACTTTAACAGTAACTACAAATACTTCAACTTATAATACTACAATTTCAACAACAACTGTATTTATTACAACACCAACAACAACTTTATTTTTCATAACTCTAACGACTACTGCATATTCTGCAAATCCAACCACTACTGCAAATATTACAACAACTGCAACTACAACGAACACAAATATAACATCTCTAATTACATTACCTAATAGTATTACATATCCAACAGAAACAACTAATGCAAATACTACAAATACTTCAATTCAAACAACTACTACAAGGAATTCATATCCAACCACAAACACTGCAAGTATTACAACTCTAACTACAACTGACATTAATACAATTACAACAACAACTTTAAATTTTACAGCTTCAACAACTTCAAGTATTTCAACTCACAATACTACAACTGCAACAACTACTTCAGCTATTACAACACCAACAATAATTTTATTTATTACATCTCCAACTACAACCTTAATTATTACAACTTCAACAACAACTGCAAATACTACAAATTCAACAGCAACTAGTGCAAGTACTACAACAAATGCAGATATTAAAACAGCTAAATCAACAGCTCCATCAACTGATATTACTACAAGTCCAACGGCAACAACATCATTTACTACATCTTCAAAAACTACTGAAAGCACTAAAATTTTAACTACAACTGATTCTACTATATCTTTAACAACAACTGCAAGTACAGTTCCAACAACAACTGCAAATACTACAATTCCAACAACATCTACTGCAAGAATTACAACTCCAGCAACAACAACTGCAATCACTACAGCTCTAACAACGACTATTTCAAATGATACAACTTTGACAGTAACTACTGCAAATACTACAACTCCTACGACTACTGCAAGTACTACAACTGTCTCAACAGCTACTACAACATCAAATACAGCTATTAATACGTTTCCAACAACAACAGTTACCTCAAGTCCTTCAACTTTAACTACAACCGATAATACTACAACTCCAACATCACTTTTAAATTTTTCAACTTTAAGTACATCAATTTACAATTTCACAACTCTAACACCAACTTTAATTAATAATACATCACTAACAATTTTATCTTCAACATTAACTTCAATTATTACAACTCCAACAACTACTGCAAGTATAACAATAACTGCAGATACTACAACAACTGCAGCCACAACAAATACAAGTATTACATATCCAAAAAACTTAACTGATACTACTACAAGTCCAACAGCATCAACTGCCATAACGTCACCTTCAACAACAACAACTACTGCAAGTAATACAACAGTAACAACAACTGATGCTGCTACAACTTTAACAACAACTCCAAAAACAATTACTGCAAGTATTACGACTCTAACAATAACTGCTAGTTTTACAACTGACACTACAACGACTTTAACAAAAGCATCTGCAAGTACAAGAGCAGCAACTACAACTGACAGAACCATAGATCCAGCAACAACAAGTATAAGTACTACAACAACAACTGCCGCAAATACTACCACTCCAATATTAACAACAACAACTGCAACCATACCATTTTCCACAGAAAGTGTTACTACTACAACTCCAACAGCAACTACTGCAGGTACTAAAAATTCCAAAACAACTGATACTATTACAACTCCAAAAATAATTACTGTAAGTACTGCTATTTTTGCGACAACAACTGATACTACAACTCTAACAACACCTACAGCAAGTACTACATCTTTATCGACAACAACCACAAGTACTACGACTCCTACTACATCAACTGCAAGTACTACATCTTTATCGACAACAACCACAAGTACTACGACTCCTACTACAACAACTGCAAGTACCCCAATAACAACTTACACTACCACAACTCCAACAACACCAACTGCAAGTACTACAGTTTCAACCACAACAACTACACGTATTCCAACAACAACTGCAAGTACTACAGCTACAACTGATACTATAACAACTCCAACAACCACTATTATAATTACTACCACTTTAACGACAACCGCAAATACAACTCTGATAACAACACGGGCAAGTACTAAAACAACTGATATTACACTAATTCCAACAATCACTGCAAGTACCACAATTTCACTAGCAACTGCAGGCACTACCCCAGCATCAATTGCAAGTACTACAACTCTAACAAAAACCAGTACTATTAGTTTGTTTTCTCTTGCAACTAATAATTTACTAACAAATGCAACAACCAATACAAGTACTACAATATCTCCAACAAGTGCACCAGCTACTACGTTTTTCAGTTCAACTTTACCATCAAGTTCAACTCCTCATACTTCATCATCAACTTCTCTAGCAGGGACAAGTACATGGACAGACGTTACAACAACTCCATCAAGTACATTGGTTTTTTCTATTACTAGTTCGATTCTACTATCAAGTACAACAGACAGTACAAATACGTTGACTTCACCATTAAGTTCATCATCAACAAGTGGTACAACAACCAGTATAGAAACTACACCTCAAACAACTACAATGTCTATTACTTTAGTTAGTTCGGGTTTTCCAATAAGTACAATTACTTCTAGTACAGAAAAAATAACTGCCCCAAAAAGTACAATATCAACCAGTTTAGTAGCATCAATGGCATCGTTAAGTACATCAAGTACTAGTACAGAAACTACAATATCTTCAACAACTACACCATCAACTATTACGGCTACCAGCACAGATTTGTCATTGCATTCGGCAAGTTCAACAACCAGATCTGAATTATCAACATTTTCAAAAAGTATAACAACCAGTATTGCTGAAATATCCACTTTATTACCAACAACGACTAGAACGATCATGGAAACATCCAATTCGTCGATAGGTACAACCGAAGCCAGTTCTGAGTCAACTTTATTTTGAATAGGATCTTCGGGCTTGTTTTTAACTATTGCATTATAATAATATATTCAACAAATTACAGTTTCTTAGAAGATGTCAAAAATTATAGTTATCATATATGAATAATTTTGATAATAATATCAACATGATTATTTTTATATCAATATATCTTTCCTAACTTGAACTGAGTTGTTATTTATAAATTACTGATTTTGTCGGAAATTGATAAAATACATGTCTGTTATTAAGGCAAAATAGATTTATCGTTAAACTAATTTGTCTATGCCAATTTTTTTCACAATCTTCAATTACGTACTGTATAATAAATTTTAAGTTCTACATTTGAAATAATATCGAAAATGTAAATCACCTCAAATAGCAATTTTTAATCAAAAAATGGCGTTCAACTTTTTAACACAATAATAATGACAATTATTTACTTTGTATTTTACAATTAGTTTGTACTATAATATATATATATATATATATATATATATATATATATATATATATATATATATATATATATATATATATATATATATATATATATATATATATATATATAAAAGTTATAAATAATCATCTGTGATAAAAACAATTATATTCACATCCACAACAGGAACAACAACGAGTTTCACAACGACTTCTGAATCAACAACTATATCGACACCATCAACAACTGTCTCTTCAACAACATCACAAACCACGGTATTTTTATTTTTGCAAGTTTTTAATTATCTTCATTCGTCTTTTGTCTAATGTCTGTTCTTTGCTTAGTCAAAATCTTAAATCTATTTTAACCAGCTTCACGACAAGCAAATAATTTTACATCATAAAAAAAATAAATTTGAAAAAAAAAACAACGTATGCTTGCGCACTAAAAACTAAAATAATTATTTTTCCTGTGAGATTGGCAGAATTTCGGAATAAATTTTTCACATTTTGAGAAAAAATCCTATAACAGTTTCTAATTCTTATAAAACGAAAAACGTTGGGGGCATATACAAAAAGATGTTTTAGACTAGAAATCTCAAAGAATTCATTTTAGAGGGAAAACAATTTGTTTGTTTGATTTTAAATCAACAGACAACTATCACAACAATTGCTTTAAAATATAATAATTGCATCTTTACAACAGGCAAGTGCTACAAATCCAACGACAACAACTGACACTACTACTACACCAACCACTACTACTGCAAGTACTACAACTCCAACAACAACTACCGCAAGTACAACAACCCCAACCACAACTACTGCTAGTACTACAACTTTAACAACCACAACTGACACCACTACAACATCAACAACTATGGCAAGCGCTACAACTCCAACCACAACCACTGCGAGTACTACAACTATGACCACAACAACTGATACTACTACAACTCCAACAACAACAACTACAAGTACTACTACTCTAACGACCACAACTGACACCACTACAACTCCAACAACAACAACTACAAGTATTACAACTCCAACAACAACTACCGCAAGTACAACAACTCCAATAACAACTACTGCAACTACTACAACTCTAACGACCACAACTGACACCACTACAACTCCAACAACAACCACCGCAAGTACTACAACTCCATCAACTACAAGTACTACAACTCCAACAACAACTATCGCAAGTACAACAACTCCAACAACAACTACTGCGAGTACTACAACTCTAACGACCACAACTGACACCACTACAACTCCAACAACAACAACTACAAGTACTACTACTCTAACGACCACAACTGACACCACTACAACTCCAACAACAACCACCGCAAGTACAACAACTACCGCAAGTACAACAACTCCAACAACAACCACTGCGAGTACTACAACTTTGACAACAACAACTGATACTACTACAACATCAACAACTACGGCAAGCACTACAACTCCAACAACAACTACTGCAAGTACTACAACTCTAACGACCACAACTGACACCACTACAACTCCAACAACAACTACAAGTACTACTACTCTAAGGACCACAACTGACACCACTACAACTCCAACAACAACCACCGCAAGTACAACAACTACCGCAAGTACAACAACTCCAACAACAACCACTGCGAGTACTACAACTTTGACAACAACAACTGACACCACTACAACTCCAACAACAACCACTGCAAGTACCACAACTCCAACAACAACAACAACAACAACAACTGCAAGTACAACAACTCCAACAACGACTACCGCAAGTACAACAACTCCAACCACAACCACTGCGAGTACTACAACTTTGACAACAACAACTGATACTACTACAACATCAACAACTACGGCAAGCACTACAACTCCAACAACAACTACTGCAAGTACTACAACTCTAACGACCACAACTGACACCACTACAACTCCAACAACAACAACTACAAGTACTACTACTCTAACGACCACAACTGACACCACTACAACTCCAACAACAACCACCGCAAGTACAACAACTACCGCAAGTACAACAACTCCAACAACAACCACTGCGAGTACTACAACTTTGACAACAACAACTGACACCACTACAACTCCAACAACAACCACTGCAAGTACTACAACTCCAACAACTGCAAGTACTACAACTCCAACAACGACTACCGCAAGTACAACAACTCCAACCACAACAACTGCGAGTACTACAACTTTGACAACAACAACTGATACTACTACAACATCAACAACTACGTCAAGCACTACAACTCCAACAACAACTACTGCAAGTACTACAACTCTAACGACCACAACTGACACCACTACAACTCCAACAACAACAACTACAAGTACTACTACTCCAACAACAACAACAACAACAACAACTGCAAGTACTACAACTCCAACAACGACTACCGCAAGTACAACAACTCCAACCACAACCACTGCGAGTACTACAACTTTGACAACAACAACTGATACTACTACAACATCAACAACTACGGCAAGCACTACAACTCCAACAACAACTACTGCAAGTACTACAACTCTAACGACCACAACTGACACCACTACAACTCCAACAACAACAACTACAAGTACTACTACTCTAACGACCACAACTGACACCACTACAACTCCAACAACAACTACCGCAAGTACAACAACTCCAACAACAACCACCGCAAGTACAACAACTCCAACAACAACCACTGCGAGTACTACAACTTTGACAACAACTGATACTACTACAACTCCAACAACAACTACTGCAAGTACTACAACTCTAACGACCACAACTGATACCACTACAACTCCAACAACAACCACTGCAAGTACTACAACTCCAACAACAACAACAACTGCAAGTACTACAACTCCAACAACGACTACCGCAAGTACAACAACTCCAACAACAACCACTGCAAGTACTACAACTTTGACAACAACAACTGATACTACTACAAATCCCACAACTACAACTACAAGTACTACAACTCTAACGACCACAACTGACACCACTACAACTCCAACAACAACCACTGCAAGTACTACAACTCCAACAACAACAACAACAACTGCAAGTACTACAACTCCAACAACAACCACGGCAAGCACTACAACTCCAACAACAACTACTGCAAGTACTACAACTCTAACGACCACAACTGAAACCACTACAACTCCAACAACAATAACTACAAGTACTACTACTCTAACGACCACAACTGACACCACTACAACTCCAACAAAAACCACCGCAAGTACAACAACTCCAACAACAACCACTGCGAGTACTACAACTTTGACAACAACTGATACTACTACAACTCCAACAACAACTACTGCAAGTACTACAACTCTAACGACCACAACTGATACCACTACAACTCCAACAACAACCACTGCAAGTACTACAACTCCAACAACAACAACAACTGCAAGTACTACAACTCCAACAACGACTACCGCAAGTACAACAACTCCAACCACAACCACTGCGAGTACTACAACTTTGACAACAACAACTGATACTACTACAACATCAACAACTACGGCAAGCACTACAACTCCAACAACAACTACTGCAAGTACTACAACTCCAACGACCACAACTGACACCACTACAACTCCAACAACAACAACTACAAGTACTACTACTCTAACGACCACAACTGACACCACTACAACTCCAACAACAACCACCGCAAGTACAACAACTCCAACAACAACCACTGCAAGTACTACAACTTTGACAACAACAACTGATACTACTACAACTCCAACAACAACTACTGCAAGTACTACAACTCTAACGACCACAACTGACACCACTACAACTCCAACAACAACCACTGCAAGTACTACAACTCCAACAACAACAACAACTGCAAGTACTACAACTCCAACCACGACTACCGCAAGTACAACAACTCCAACCACAACCACTGCGAGTACTACAACTTTGACAACAACAACTGATACTACTACAACATCAACAACTACGGCAAGCACTACAACTCCAACAACAACTACTGCAAGTACTACAACTCCAACGACCACAACTGACACCACTACAACTCCAACAACAACAACTACAAGTACTACTACTCTAACGACCACAACTGACACCACTACAACTCCAACAACAACCACCGCAAGTACAACAACTCCAACAACAACTACTGCAAGTACTACAACTTTGACAACAACAACTGATACTACTACAACTCCAACAACAACTACTGCAAGTACTACAACTCTAACGACCACAACTGACACCACTACAACTCCAACAACAACCACTGCAAGTACTACAACTCCAACAACAACAACAACTGCAAGTACTACAACTCCAACCACGACTACCGCAAGTACAACAACTCCAACCACAACCACTGCGAGTACTACAACTTTGACAACAACAACTGATACTACTACAACATCAACAACTACGGCAAGCACTACAACTCCAACAACAACTACTGCAAGTACTACAACTCTAACGACCACAACTGACACCACTACAACTCCAACAACAACAACTACAAGTACTACTACACTAACGACCACAACTGACACCACTACAACTCCAACAACAACCACCGCAAGTACAACAACTCCAACAACAACCACTGCAAGTACTACAACTTTGACAACAACAACTGATACTACTACAACTCCAACAACAACTACTGCAAGTACTACAACTCTAACGACCACAACTGACACCACTACAACTCCAACAACAACCACTGCAAGTACTACAACTCCAACAACAACAACAACAACTGCAAGTACTACAACTCCAACAACGACTACCGCAAGTACAACAACTCCAACCACAACCACTGCGAGTACTACAACTTTGACAACAACAACTGATACTACTACAACTCCAACAACTACTACTGCAAGTACTACAACTTTAACGACCACAACTGACACCACTACAACTCCAACAACAACAACTACAAGTACTACTACTCTAACGACCACAACTGACACCACTACAACTCCAACAACAACCACCGCAAGTACAACAACTCCAACAACAACCACTGCAAGTACTACAACTTTGACAACAACAACTGATACTACTACAACTCCAACAACTACTACTGCAAGTACTACAACTCTAACGACCACAACTGACACCACTACAACTGCATCAACAACTACTGCGAGTACTTCTACTCCAACAACAACAACTGACACTACTACATCTCCAACAACAACAACTGACACTACTACATCTCCTACAACAACTACTGCAAGTACTACAACTCTATCGACAACTACTTTAAGTACTACAACTCCATCAACGACAACTGACACTACTACAACACCTACAACAACTACTGCAAGTACTACAACTTTAACGACAACAAGTGACACTACAACAACTCTGACAACAACAACTGCAAGTACTTCTACCCCAACAACAACAACTGATACTACTACAACTCTGACATCAACAACGGCAAGTACTACTACTCCAACAATAACAACATCAACTGATACTACTACAACTACAACTGTAACGACAACTGATACTACTTCAACTCCGACAACAACAACTGCAACTACTACACTCCTAACAACGGTAGTCATTTATTTTATCAGAAATAATTTTAATTGAAACGTTTAGTATATGTTAATTATAATGTCCAGTACACATTGAATAGTTTTTATTGGTACCAGTCGTTCGGTTCCAGAATCTGGAGTTTTTGTCCTGAAAAACGCGTACTTAAGTTATGATAATTTATGCGCGTCTAGATTTTCATGCCAGTTTTTATTGGCCAATGCGTGTTTTATTTCTCTCCGGAATTTGTTAAGAAATCTCACGCTCCTAGATGGACGGTTAGTTTGTTTACTTTTACTTTAAAGAATAAAAGCTATAATAGAGTGGACCGAATTGATCAGACGTTTTGAAAAGTTTTCGAGTCTTTGTTACATAAAAAGTTCAATTTATCATTACTTTCTGCTAAATTAAGCAGTTGCTTAAGTGAAACGCGCCTTTACTACGCAATGCAAGGTTTAAACATTGTGGGTCGGCCTAATTGGGTGTCATGAAATTCGTTTATTGGAGGGGAAATACTTGAGCCACAATGAAAATGAATACAAAAGAATAGTCGTAATTTGTTTTTTCAGCCAAGAAAGTCTATATAAACGAGTAGTTTAATAAATAATTTCAAACTCTGCCATGTCTTTTCAAACCAGTCCCAAAACTGGAGAAAGGAAGAGGGAAACATTAAAAGAATCAAACTATGATCCATGACAGGAAGTACTTATGTTCTTCATATATACAGTTATTTCAGTCCTAAAACACTTAGTGTAAAGGACTATAAACTATATGAAAAAAATTTTAAAATCATAAAAATACATTTTCTAAAAACAACGTTTTCTTGCACACTAAAAATTTTTTAAATAATTTTCCTATGCGCTTGACAGAATTTCTGAATAAATTATTCCGATTTTAGTAAAAGACTTTATAACAGTTTATATATATATATGTGTGTGTCTTTTATTTATGGCTATACCATTCATCCGACCGTAATAAAATTTTTACACAACCCTGAAAGTCAATGGGGAAGGATTTTTGTGAAAAAATTGAAATCGGTCACAAAATGAGCAGAGCGGGAGCGGAAAAGCGAACGGAAACAGGAATTGGGGTATGAGCAAGAACGGGAACTTTCTCTAGCTCCTCTAGTTTGCTATTGCAAAAGCTTTGTATTTTTTTGCAAATTATGCACCGCACAGCATTAATCTTGGTCTCCCAGCTTGACCCCTTAAAATATACCAAATAAGCTTTTTCGAGTCAATGCATATTGCTGTGTTTTCTACCCCTTTGGCATCAAACCTCACACACGCTCTATTAAAATTATATGAAAGAAGATATGAAAAAAACGGTGAAATTCGGCTTTAAAGCAGCTATTTTCTCAGAGTGATTAAAATTTTCAATTTACATTCGGAACTTTTGTTATTTCCTGTACGCAAAAACGTTGTTTGTTTAAACAACAATACTTTTTACGCTAATTCAACAGACTTCTTATTCAACAACGCCAACTCCATCAACAACAACAACAACTGAAAGAACAACAGCGCCGACCACAACAACTGAAACTACTACAAATCCAACAACAACTTTAAGTACTACAACTACGACAACAACAACAACTGATACTACTACAACAACTCCAACAACAACTACTGCAAGCACTACAACTTTAACTACCACAACTGACACAACTACAACTCCAACAACAACAACTGCAAGTACTACCACATTAACGACCACAACTGACACTACAACAACTCCAACAACAACTACAACAACTGCAAGTACTACAACTCTAACTACCACAACTGACACAACCACAACTCCAACAACAACAACTGCTAGTACTACCACTTTAACGACAACTGACACTACTACTACACTAACCACTACTACTGCAAGTACTACAACTCCAACGACAACAACTGACACAACTACTACAACTACAACTACTGCAAGCACTACAACTCTAACTACCACAACTGACACAACTACAACTCCAACAACAACAACTGCAAGTACTACAACTCCAACTACAACTAGTGCAAGTACTACAACTCTAACGACAACAACTGACACTACCACAACTCCAACAACAACCACAACAACTGCAAGTACTACAACTCCAACGACAACAACTGACACTACTACTACACCAACTACAACTACTGCAAGCACTACAACTTTAACTACCACAACTGACACAACTACAACTCCAGCAACAACAACTGCCAGTACTACCACATTAACGACCACAACTGACACTACAACAACTCCAACAACAACTACAACAACTGCAAGTACTACAACTCTAACTACCACAACTGACACAACTCCAACAACAACAACTGCAAGTACTACCACTTTAACGACAACTGACACTACTACAACACCAACTACAACAACTGCAAGTACTACATCTCTAACGACCACAACTGACACTACAACAACAACTACTACAACTGCAAGTACTACCACTCTAACGACAACAACTGACACTACCACAACTCCAACAACAACCACAACAACTGCAAGTACTACAACTCCAACGACAACAACTGACACTACTACAACTCCAACAACAACAACAGCAAGTACTACCACTTTAACGACCACAACTGACACTACAACAACTCCAACAACAACTACAACTACTGCAAGTACTACCACTCTAACGACAACAACTGACACTACCACAACTCCAACAACAACCACAACAACTGCAAGTACTACAACTCCAACGACAACAACTGACACTACTACTACACCAACTACAACTACTGCAAGCACTACAACTCTAACTACCACAACTGACACAACTACAACTCCAACAACAACAACAGCAAGTACTACCACTTTAACGACAACAACTGACACTACCACAACTCCAACAACAACCACAACAACTGCAAGTACTACAACTCCAACGACAACAACTGACACTACTACTACACCAACTACAACTACTGCAAGCACTACAACTCTAACTACCACAACTGACACAACTACAACTCCAACAACAACAACAGCAAGTACTACCACTTTAACGACCACAACTGACACTACAACAACTCCAACAACAACTACAACTACTGCAAGTACTACAACTCTAACGACAACAACTGACACTACTACTACACCAACTACAACTACTGCAAGCACAACAACTTTAACTACCACAACTGACACAACTACAACTCCAACAACAACAACTGCAAGTACTACCACATTAACGACCACAACTGACACTACAACAACTCCAACAACAACTACAACAACTGCAAGTACTACAACTCTAACTACCACAACTGACACAACCACATCTCCAACAACAACAACTGCAAGTACTACCACTTTAACGACAACTGACACTACTACAACACCAACTACAACAACTGCAAGTACTACATCGCTAACGACCACAACTGACACTACAACAACTCCAACAACAACTACTACAACTGCAAGTACTACCACTCTAACGACAACAACTGACACTACCACAACTCCAACAACAACCACAACAACTGCAAGTACTACAACTCCAACGACAACAACTGACACTACTACTACACCAACTACAACTACTGCAAGCACTACAACTCTAACTACCACAACTGACACAACTACAACTCCAACAACAACAACAACAGCAAGTACTACCACTTTAACGACCACAACTGACACTACAACAACTCCAACAACAACTACAACTACTGCAAGTACTACAACTCTAACGACAACAACTGACACTACCACAACTCCAACAACAACCACAACAACTGCAAGTACTACAACTCCAACGACAACAACTGACACTACTACTACACCAACTACAACTACTGCAAGCACTACAACTCTAACTACCACAACTGACACAACTACAACTTCAACAACAACAACAGCAAGTACTACCACTTTAACGACCACAACTGACACTACAACAACTCCAACAACAACTACAACTACTGCAAGTACTACAACTCTAACGACAACAACTGACACTACCACAACTCCAACAACAACCACAACAACTGCAAGTACTACAACTCCAACGACAACAACTGACACTACTACTACACCAACTACAACTACTGCAAGTACTACATCGCTAACGACCACAACTGACACTACAACAACTCCAACAACAACTACTACAACTGCAAGTACTACCACTCTAACAACAACAACTGACACTACCACAACTCCAACAACAACCACAACAACTGCAAGTACTACAACTCCAACGACAACAACTGACACTACTACCACACCAACTACAACTACTGCAAGCACTACAACTCTAACTACCACAACTGACACAACTACAACTCCATCAACAACAACAGCAAGTACTACCACTTTAACGACCACAACTGACACTACAACAACTCCAACAACAACTACAACTACTGCAAGTACTACAACTCTAACGACAACAACTGACACTACCACAACTCCAACAACAACCACAACAACTGCAAGTACTACAACTCCAACGACAACAACTGACACTACTACTACACCAACTACAACTACTGCAAGCACAACAACTTTAACTACCACAACTGACACAACTACAACTCCAACAACAACAACTGCAAGTACTACCACTTTAACGACAACTGACACTACTACAACACCAACTACAACAACTGCAAGTACTACATCGCTAACGACCACAACTGACACTACAACAACTCCAACAACAACTACTACAACTGCAAGTACTACCACTCTAACGACAACAACTGACACTACCACAACTCCAACAACAACCACAACAACTGCAAGTACTACAACTCCAACGACAACAACTGACACTACTACTACACCAACTACAACTACTGCAAGCACTACAACTCTAACTACCACAACTGACACAACTACAACTCCAACAACAACAACAACAGCAAGTACTACCACTTTAACGACCACAACTGACACTACAACAACTCCAACAACAACTACAACTACTGCAAGTACTACAACTCTAACGACAACAACTGACACTACCACAACTCCAACAACAACCACAACAACTGCAAGTACTACAACTCCAACGACAACAACTGACACTACTACTACACCAACTACAACTACTGCAAGCACTACAACTCTAACTACCACAACTGACACAACTACAACTTCAACAACAACAACAGCAAGTACTACCACTTTAACGACAACTGACACTACTACAACACCAACTACAACAACTGCAAGTACTACATCTCTAACGACCACAACTGACACTACAACAACAACTACTACAACTGCAAGTACTACCACTCTAACGACAACAACTGACACTACCACAACTCCAACAACAACCACAACAACTGCAAGTACTACAACTCCAACGACAACAACTGACACTACTACAACTCCAACAACAACAACAGCAAGTACTACCACTTTAACGACCACAACTGACACTACAACAACTCCAACAACAACTACAACTACTGCAAGTACTACCACTCTAACGACAACAACTGACACTACCACAACTCCAACAACAACCACAACAACTGCAAGTACTACAACTCCAACGACAACAACTGACACTACTACTACACCAACTACAACTACTGCAAGCACTACAACTCTAACTACCACAACTGACACAACTACAACTCCAACAACAACAACAGCAAGTACTACCACTTTAACGACAACAACTGACACTACCACAACTCCAACAACAACCACAACAACTGCAAGTACTACAACTCCAACGACAACAACTGACACTACTACTACACCAACTACAACTACTGCAAGCACTACAACTCTAACTACCACAACTGACACAACTACAACTCCAACAACAACAACAGCAAGTACTACCACTTTAACGACCACAACTGACACTACAACAACTCCAACAACAACTACAACTACTGCAAGTACTACAACTCTAACGACAACAACTGACACTACTACTACACCAACTACAACTACTGCAAGCACAACAACTTTAACTACCACAACTGACACAACTACAACTCCAACAACAACAACTGCAAGTACTACCACATTAACGACCACAACTGACACTACAACAACTCCAACAACAACTACAACAACTGCAAGTACTACAACTCTAACTACCACAACTGACACAACCACATCTCCAACAACAACAACTGCAAGTACTACCACTTTAACGACAACTGACACTACTACAACACCAACTACAACAACTGCAAGTACTACATCGCTAACGACCACAACTGACACTACAACAACTCCAACAACAACTACTACAACTGCAAGTACTACCACTCTAACGACAACAACTGACACTACCACAACTCCAACAACAACCACAACAACTGCAAGTACTACAACTCCAACGACAACAACTGACACTACTACTACACCAACTACAACTACTGCAAGCACTACAACTCTAACTACCACAACTGACACAACTACAACTCCAACAACAACAACAACAGCAAGTACTACCACTTTAACGACCACAACTGACACTACAACAACTCCAACAACAACTACAACTACTGCAAGTACTACAACTCTAACGACAACAACTGACACTACCACAACTCCAACAACAACCACAACAACTGCAAGTACTACAACTCCAACGACAACAACTGACACTACTACTACACCAACTACAACTACTGCAAGCACTACAACTCTAACTACCACAACTGACACAACTACAACTTCAACAACAACAACAGCAAGTACTACCACTTTAACGACCACAACTGACACTACAACAACTCCAACAACAACTACAACTACTGCAAGTACTACAACTCTAACGACAACAACTGACACTACCACAACTCCAACAACAACCACAACAACTGCAAGTACTACAACTCCAACGACAACAACTGACACTACTACTACACCAACTACAACTACTGCAAGTACTACATCGCTAACGACCACAACTGACACTACAACAACTCCAACAACAACTACTACAACTGCAAGTACTACCACTCTAACAACAACAACTGACACTACCACAACTCCAACAACAACCACAACAACTGCAAGTACTACAACTCCAACGACAACAACTGACACTACTACCACACCAACTACAACTACTGCAAGCACTACAACTCTAACTACCACAACTGACACAACTACAACTCCATCAACAACAACAGCAAGTACTACCACTTTAACGACCACAACTGACACTACAACAACTCCAACAACAACTACAACTACTGCAAGTACTACAACTCTAACGACAACAACTGACACTACCACAACTCCAACAACAACCACAACAACTGCAAGTACTACAACTCCAACGACAACAACTGACACTACTACTACACCAACTACAACTACTGCAAGCACAACAACTTTAACTACCACAACTGACACAACTACAACTCCAACAACAACAACTGCAAGTACTACCACTTTAACGACAACTGACACTACTACAACACCAACTACAACAACTGCAAGTACTACATCGCTAACGACCACAACTGACACTACAACAACTCCAACAACAACTACTACAACTGCAAGTACTACCACTCTAACGACAACAACTGACACTACCACAACTCCAACAACAACCACAACAACTGCAAGTACTACAACTCCAACGACAACAACTGACACTACTACTACACCAACTACAACTACTGCAAGCACTACAACTCTAACTACCACAACTGACACAACTACAACTCCAACAACAACAACAACAGCAAGTACTACCACTTTAACGACCACAACTGACACTACAACAACTCCAACAACAACTACAACTACTGCAAGTACTACAACTCTAACGACAACAACTGACACTACCACAACTCCAACAACAACCACAACAACTGCAAGTACTACAACTCCAACGACAACAACTGACACTACTACTACACCAACTACAACTACTGCAAGCACTACAACTCTAACTACCACAACTGACACAACTACAACTTCAACAACAACAACAGCAAGTACTACCACTTTAACGACCACAACTGACACTACAACAACTCCAACAACAACTACAACTACTGCAAGTACTACAACTCTAACGACAACAACTGACACTACCACAACTCCAACAACAACCACAACAACTGCAAGTACTACAACTCCAACGACAACAACTGACACTACTACTACACCAACTACAACTACTGCAAGTACTACATCGCTAACGACCACAACTGACACTACAACAACTCCAACAACAACTACTACAACTGCAAGTACTACCACTCTAACAACAACAACTGACACTACCACAACTCCAACAACAACCACAACAACTGCAAGTACTACAACTCCAACGACAACAACTGACACTACTACTACACCAACTACAACTACTGCAAGCACAACAACTTTAACTACCACAACTGACACAACTACAACTCCAACAACAACAACTGCAAGTACTACCACATTAACGACCACAACTGACACTACAACAACTCCAACAACAACTACAACAACTGCAAGTACTACAACTCTAACTACCACAACTGACACAACCACAACTCCAACAACAACAAGTGCAAGTACTACCACTCTAACGACAACTGACACTACTACAACTCCAACCACAACTACTGCAAGTACTACATCTCTAACGACCACAACTGACACTACAACAACTCCAACAACAACTAGTACAACTGCAAGTACTACCACTCTTACAACCACAACTGATACTACCACAACTCCAACAACAACCACAACAACTGCAAGTACTACAACTCCAACGACAACAACTGACACTACTACTACACCAACTACAACTACTGCAAGCACTACAACTTTAACTACCACAACTGACACAACTACAACTCCAACAACAACAACTGCAAGTACTACAACTCCAACTACAACAACTGACACTACTACTACATTAACGACCACAACTGACACTACAACAACTCCAACAACAACTGCAAGTACTACAACTCTAACTACCACAACTGACACAACCACAACTCCAACAACAACAAGTGCAAGTACTACCACTCTAACGACAACTGACACTACTACAACACCAACCACAACTACTGCAAGTACTACATCTCTAACGACCACAACTGACACTACAACAACTCCAACAACAACTACAACAACTGCAAGTACTACCACTCTAACGACAACAACTGAAACTACTACTACGCCAACCACAACTACTGCAAGTACTACAACTCTAACGACAACAACTGACACTACCTCAACTCCAACAACAACCACAACAACTGCAAGTACTACAACTCCAACGACAACAACTGACACTACTACTACACCAACTACAACTACTGCAAGCACTACAACTCTAACTACCACAACTGACACAACTCCAACAACAACAACTGACACAACTACAGCACCAACAACAACAACTCTATCGACCACAACTGACACAACTACAACTCCAACCACAACAACTGCAAGTACTACCACTCTAACGACAACAACTGACACTACTACAACACCAACCACAACTACTGCAAGTACTACAACTCCAACAACAACAACTGAATCTACTACAACTATAACAACTACTGAATCTACTACAACTCCAACAACAACTACTGCAAGTACTACGACTGATACTACTACAACGCTAACAACAACTGATACTACATCTTCTCCGACAACAACTACTGCAAGTACTTCACTCCTAACAACGGTAGTCAGTTATTTTATCAGAAGGGAGAGGGGTTACTAGTGGTTGACAAAGGTTTTAAGAAGTTTTTCTAGCGTTGCTTTTTTCACACTCTCCATTTCTCCTCTTTTTCTCTATCTTTCTTTTCTACTCTATTTTCCTTTATTTTTCACTCTCTTGCTTTAGTTTTCTTTTTTGCTCTCTCTCTCCCACTCTCGCTTTCTCTTCCTTTTTATCTCCCGCTCATTTAACCGCTACCGCTTACTTTCCCGCTCCCGCTCGATCCCCCACTCGCTTTGTTACGTAAACTAAATTTGAATTTAATTATTCACACTTCAATATATTTTTCTGGGCCATGAATTATATAACGCACAAGAAAGCCTCTAAGTGTGAACTTAGATTTAAGGGATATCAAGGGTGAATACAGGGGGTCCTGGGGTCCGGACCCTCTCCCCTTTTGTTTGAACTTAGATTTAATATATATTGATTTTTTTTAATTCTGTGATTTCTAGCTTTTCGACGTCAATATTCACACACGCTACAATGAAAATATATGAAAAGAGATAATAAAAAAATTTAAATCTACATTGCGCACTCTTGTTGATTGAAGCTACGTCATTTAGTGTTAATTCCTGTTCGCAGAAACGTTGTTTATTTAAACAACAATATTTTCTACGCTAATTCAACAGACTTCTGATGCAACAACATCAACTCCATCAACTACAACCGCGACTACATCGACGGATTCAACTACAACCGCGACTACATCAACGGATTCAACTACAACCGCGACTACATCGACGGATTCAACTACAACCGCGACTACATCGACGGATTCAACTACAACCGCGACTACATCGACGGATTCAACTACAACGGCGACTACATCAACGGATTCAACTACAACCGCGACTACATCTACGGATTCAACTACAACCGCGACTACATCTACGGATTCAACTACAACCGCGACTACATCAACGGATTCAACTACAACCGCGACTACGACGGCTACTGTAACTGCATCTTCAGTATCTTTGTAAACAAAATGTAAACGCAATGTCTTGAACAAGATTTAATAATTTTAAATCGAACTTTCATTGGGATGTAAATATAATATTTGCATAGTTTTAATTAAATATATCTTGACGTGATTTTGAGACTATTTTGATTACCTAATAAATCACATAGGTTATATTAATTTACTTTTTGTTCAAATTAATAACAAGTTAGATTTTTTTATAATCAATATTATTATGCTAGCTTCTATAATCAAATGTTGTTGTCGTATTGTAATAAATTTAAGTTGGCTATTATATTCCCATGAAACATGTCTATATCCTTTGTTTTTCATACGTTTCTTTAGAATGCTATAATATTCTCTTCTCGAGTTTAACTAATTTTTTTTTTATTTTTATTTCCCTTCATACGAAACTATAATAATGAGTTGGAAGAGTCCACTCATTCTCAACGGATGGGTGTATAATATAGCACCTCCGAAATACAGTTTATATTAGGCATTTCAATTCCTAATAATGTTCTATTCATTCCTGCTACATACGATTGCTCAATGTATTAATGTATTGCGATTGTTGCAAAAATACTACTATTGTAGCTGCTTTCAAGCAAATTTGTTGTTTTTAAACAAATTTGTTGATGTTATAATAGATCGATTTTTTTTGCAAAGTAGAGGTTCATTTGCTTATTAAAATGGCTGACGGATTTTTCATTCGACGCAATTACCAAAGATTGTGATTATATCTGAATTTTTGTTTATATTTTTTATTATTATTAACGTTATTATTGTTTATGTCTCTTTAATATCTTTTAGAGAGTTTTAGTTCTTTGCAAAGTAAAAAAATTCTTTTTACTGATTTAAAATCTGTGAAATGCTTTTTCATAACAAAATTAACAAATGATTTTCTTTTTTCTTATTTTATTTAATTTAAATAAAAGAAAAGAAATAAGAAAAGATTTAGTATACAAAATAGGAAATGATAATAAAATAAATTAGTTATATTTGAACTGCTTTGGTTTGTTTATTTCTCTACAGTCAGTTTTTGACTTGTAAGTTTCGCCTTCAATTTTTATGGTCTTGTTCGATTCAATTTAAATAAATGGTTTTACAAATTTATTAAATTTAAACAAACTTGTTATAATGGATATTTTTTAAAAATGATGAAACATACAAATACTAAATTGAATATTCAATTCTTTTTTACCTTCAATGTAAAAATAACAAAAACTTAAGTTCGATTTCTATTCGAAGAACCGCAAGTCAGAAAAAAAAACTAGCTGAGACACACCTAGCGAACAGAATGTAATTTTTTCAGCCTATGTAGCAAATAAACTAGCTGAGATACATCTAGCGAACATAATGTAATTTTTAGTCTTTATAGCAAATAAACTTTGAGAAGTATCTCTTTACCTTCTACATCACTTTTTCATGATTTTATTATCTATGTTCTTAGTATAATTTACACAGAAAATTGTAGATTTTCTAATAGCTCAACATTATATAGAAACGGAGAAAGTGCAAATTTGAATGAAATTTTGAAAGATTTTAATTTTTGCAATCCATCCAGCGCCAAACAAATTAACAGCATTGAGCACCGGTGTTTATTTGGATATCATAAGAAGCGCAAAAAAAATAAATTTTTAGCACCAAATAACATTTAACTTTAGGTGGTGTTGCAAGTTTGCACCTCTAATAGAACATGACTAGAGGTTCATAAGGAAGCCCTGGGAGCCAGGCCCTCGCCCTGGCTCCCAAGGGCAGGAAAGTCTTTATGGGAACCTTAGTAGGTATAAATAAATAAGTTACAATGTGATATCAATAATATATCTGATTATGTTTTAGACCAGAATACTATCCGTCTCTAAAACAAAATAAATTACTAAGACAATTTCATTACATATCTCCAAATAGTTTTATTAATGTTTTCAAATTACCGAATCGAATATTAAAAATAAATTTTTTATACAAATTCCTGTATTCTGGATTTCTTGTTTGTAAGACATAAAGTAAACAATTTTTTAAAATTTAACATATTATTTGAGAAAAAAAACATACTTGCCATTATTATACTTAGGGATAATATTATTATTATTATTATTATTATTATTATTATTATTATTATTATTATTATTATTATTATTATTATTATTATTATTATTATTAT